>JARHVA010006030.1:0-217500 GCA_037957365.1 Torreya grandis
AAACCTAAGAGAAAGGCAACATGCTATAACATAAACAAAATAAAAATAAACATTTTTCCAAATTCAAAGGAAATCAATCTAATTTGAATAAATGAATTACTTTGAAAATGAAAACCATATGAAAATTAAACCATTTTACCTTGAAAAGGAGAAGATGTGGAATATATTGATAATGAAGAAATTTCAAAAACTTTGAGACAATTAGACCATTTATATAATTTAAGGTGAAATGGAATCAAAAAGGAAATTTTTGTGCATTTCAAAACATTGATCGAGATAGACCAAAATTAATTAGATTCATGAAAATTTAGATATTTATATCAATGAATCCTTAGATGTAGCCACACTTAAACCAAGTATATATATAATATACATTTGAATTTTAGACTTGGCTAGAGAAACAAGGTGAGCTTAAATAGGGTGATTAAAACATACCCCAAATAATCTTTTTCAAATTAGATTATATATTAAATAGGCCCAAGGCACAAAATTGAATAAAGTAAAAGACTATACTCATGAGCAAAAAAGAGGTTCCATGATTGTAGTGATGAAATTAGGTGTGTTATGTAAGAAACAACAAATGGAGACTTTTCTATAAAATACTCATGATTATTTTGGAATAAATAAATAGCTAAAAAAAACCCATAATTTTAAGTTAAAAAATGCATGAAACATGAAAACATTGAATAAAGGACTATATGAGAGTAACTAAAGTGACCAAATATACTACATCCATTGACTTGATGTGTGAAAATGAATTAATTTACCATTTCATAGGATCTACAGGTATTAATTACTATAGTTCCAACCATCAAGATAGTGAGTCCTACATTGAATACATTTTCCTATACATTACTCTATTTCTAGACAAGTATATATATCCTCAAAAAAGTTACCTTTGATCCTACTCAAGGCCTTACTCTATTGTTAGCTAAGAATATATAACCTTGGTAGATGTTTCTTGAATCACCCAAGATTGAATCTTTCTAGAATTGATTTAATTTTCTGCTCTTATTTTCTCTCTTTTTATATTTTTATTTTGCTATCTTAGTTTAGGGTTAGGGACCACTACATAAATTCAAAGGTAGAACTATAAATTTTTTGCCCTAGGACTTTACAATAGTAGGTTCACTGAAATATATTTAGAAACCATTTTATATGTGAAAATTTCTTTTAGTTTTAGGAGGATACCTTTAGTGGTGAAGTATTTTTACCCAATTCATCCAAACAAGAACAAATTTGGAACATATACAACAATCCACACCTTCAAAAATGACTCATAAATAAACTCTAAAATAATAAACCAACCTAAGAATCACCCTTGAGAAAAACATAATTTATGATACCCACTTCTAATCCTTTCAATTCATCACCTTTAATTGATCAATCATGAGAACCACATGGAAAAATATGTAGGGCAAGCCCAATGATGAAAATAGAAATACCAAGCAAAGAAATAGACCAAAGCCAACAATAAAAACACTAAATATAAAAAAAAAGGAATGTAAAAGAATTTATTTATAAAATTTCTCTAGGTTGGATCAAGCTTAGAAATAATGCTTGAGGAATTGTCAATTGATAGGTAATGGAACATCCTCACCAGTTAGACACCTTAAGTAGAAAGAATTCTCACCTAGGATTTTATAGATTTGGAAGGGTCCTTGCTAAAGGGCACTAGATTTTTCATGTTAACCCCTATATTTATGAGCCTTTTCCTAAATAAGGAAAAAATAAGATATTCTAAAGAATTTGATTTTGGATCTTTTCTCAAACTAGCATTTGACAACCCTTTGATTATTACTAAAGTGCATTAAAGTTGTGTCACACTTATCTTATAACTGCATTAAGTTAAAAATGTGAGCCTATGTTTTGTTATCTTTTTCTAGGTAATCCTTCATGAATTAGAAGGTAGGGATCCTTATATTGAAAATAAATATGGGATCTTAGACATACACTAGATGATATGGGTAAGTGCCTAAATAAGAATTAATTATGGTCCTATCAGACCATAATACATTGTAAAATATTATGGTAGTCCTTAGGGTAATTTTCTAAGATTTTATTAATTACATCAAGAAAATTCTTATTCATTGATTCAACAAGCCCATTACCTTGTGGATAATAATTAGATTAAACTTTTAGGGTTACCTTATTAGTGAAGCCCATTCAGTAAACCATAGTGAGGATAAGGTAGGGCCCTTCACATACCAAAATGAATGGCATACCAAACCTAGTGACAATGTGGTCTTCAAGGAAATTTATCACTACTTTAGTTGTGTAGTAATTAAATTATTAGTCCTTTAACCAACATGTAAAATATTTAATATCTATAATAATGAAATTATGTCTAGATGATGAATTGATATTCATGGCACCCACAAATTCTAGTCCCCATTTTACCCATGGACAAACCTCTATGACCAATTGTATTGATATGACTAGGGTGCATTATCAATGTGCACCAACTTAGTAGGTATGGAAAATTATTACATAAGCGTGTGAATATTTAAATACATGTTAAAAATAATACCCAACTATAAATATTTGATGGGTTGTATTACTACTAAAACCATGGACAATGGCATGATTACCATGGAAAATTTTAAGCACCTCCCCTACTTATTTTTTGTTTAGGCACCTTAGATATTTGCCTTCATGATTTAATATTTATAGTATGATTGATTTTATCATGAAGTGGATTATATGTAGACATAGTGATCTTATATTAGTGTATTTTAGATGGTTAAGCCATTCATTTTTTAATAAATAATGGATAATGTCCTCATACTAATCACTAATAGTGATGTTTTGCACTGTATAGTGTTGGAAAATGATTTGTGGATATAATTATACCATGGTTTTATTGAGTCCTTAACCTCTAATGATATGAATTGGTTGTATATCTAAATAAAAAATATTATAAAATGGTCATCTAATTCTTTCATCACTCACCAAGCTCATTTTACAACAACATTGCCATAATAGATGGCTCACGAACAACAAAGAGTTTGTTGCATGGGATGTAGTATATGGAATTATCAATAGATTTTAATAATTCAAAATATTTATTGTTAATGGTTGAATATATAATTTTATTATGAGTGGGGATCTCATAAATTGGACTAGTATTTCATCCCCATCTTCTTTCCTCTGTGTTTTGACTGCAAAACTTGAATTTTCTTAAATGAATGAGTAAACATAAAATGTCTACATGTAATCTAGACTTATGATAAATAGTATGTTCATAATTGATATTTTGATCTTAGAAAAGGCATCTTATGCTTCATAGGTCCAATATATCTTGGCATCATTCTTAATCATGCTATTTAATGGTTAGATTATCTTTGTGAACCCTGAGATGGACTTCCCCACAAAGTTGATCTTGTTAAAAATTGACTTTAGATCCTTCTTGCTACTAAGAAATGGGATATTCATAATTTATTTAACTCTTTTAGGGTCTATGGAAATACCTTATTTATAGAATATGTGGCCCATCAACTTTCCTTCAATTACCCCAAATATGCATTTTTAGGTTAAAAGAGATACCATGATCTGTATATACTTGTAATAACATACTCAAGTCCTTAATGTGGCTAGATCAATCCTTGGAAAATATATCCAAATCATACATGTAGATCAAAATACACTCACCAATGAGATCCTTGAATTTAATGTCCATGGCACATTATAAAGTGTCACCCACATTGATCAAATCAAATGGCATCCTTTGTATGTTATTGTACCTCATTTAGTTGTGAATGTTGTCTTAATCATGTCTTCATAATTGACCATTACCTAATTATATCCCAAATAGCTATATGGGAATGACATAAATTGGGAGCCATTTACTATTTTTAAGAATTCATCTACTGATGATAGTAGGTAGTTATCCTTCTCTAAAGCCTTGTTGAGGTTTTTTAAAGTCTTAAAAAACTTATATATCTCCACTCTTCTTTTAAATTAGCACTAGATTGTTTACCTAAGTGGAATTCCTAACATGATATTGAAAGTAGTTTCTACACTTCCTTAAGTATTAAAGTCTCTAGCAATGGGTTGACTGGCCTCTATTTTGGGTAGAATGGTCTTACACCATGTTTTAGAGGGATAGTACGTATAAATATGAAAGTTTCAAATACCTTTAAATGTTCAAAGATCCATGCAATAGTATCTCCAAAATATTTCAGGGCCTAGAATATTTCTTGATTTTCCTTTTCAATTTAATTTCTACCTAAAATTACATGTTTTTATACACATATGTTTCCCACATTGTAATTATTATTTGGAATATATTTTGTAGGGGTTGTTTTGTCTTTCTCATCATGTTAATTCATGTCAAATAGGCTTTCCAATGACACCATACCTTTCAGTATGTTATTAGTTTTCAATTTTATGACCCCTTCTTCATCTAGTTCTAAATCCTTTTGGCCATCCTCATCAATGATTTGGGACTCAAATATGTTGATGTTTGTGAGGAAATTTAATGATATGATGGCCATCATTGAAGACTTGGAAGTTCTTAACATTATCTAGAACAAAAGGAATAGAGACCATCTCTACTAAAAATCTCTTTAATATAGAGTTAGAAATGGATTTTAAGGTAATTGAAGGCATCCATTATATATTTCTTCCTTAAAGGTGACATATAGCTTTTTGAACACATTGAATTCCTTAATTAGGTTCCATACTTTGTTTTATTATTTGGAAATTTGATTTTCATTAAAGGCATAATGGATTATAATTTACTTGACCACAAGTTCTAAATCTCCAAGGACTTTTAGGCTCTCCACCTTCTTCTTTAATCTAAAATAGAGGTCAAGCACCAAGGCTTCATACTTAGACATATTATTAGTGCATGAAAATTATATTTGAAAGGTTTCCAAATATAACATTCCTCTTGGGTTGATGATCTCTATCTCAACACCACAACTAATCTTTGATTTGGAGCCATAAAATTTTAGGGTCTATATATGATCTTCAATTATGCATAGTGGATTCTAAAATGTGGGTGTTATTATTATGTTCACTTCTTTACTCTCTTATCTAGATGTTAATGATATTATAATCTGATCCTTAATAACATACATGGATACTAAACTATTTAGAATGGAATTATAATTAGCCTCTAATCCTTTTCACCCCTCATTATCATGTGGATGACCTTGTTCAAAATTCAAGTGTGTTAAGGTATCCATGTGAATTGAAAATACATATAGTGTACATAGTATATCTTCCTCATTTAATTGATATAATTCTTAAAATTTAGGATATTATTATATATTAAACACATTAATGGATAATCTATAATAAGATTTTATTTTTTCTCAAGTGTATATACCCCTAGTTTAGACTCCTCATACAAGATCTCATCGATATTTTTATACTATGTGATCATATGAGCCAGCCTAGTATAATTGGTGATGCCTTTCCATGGAAGCCACATATGGGAAAAATTAATGGCCATATACCCATTGAGTATCCTAGACCAATCCTAAATGAGAACCATCCCATATCCCTTAGGTATATCCACTACTTGGATGTCAATGAATTATTTCACCCTATTATCAAAATCTAGTTGCATATGGATATGTTTGAGCTCACCAACCACCTTGACTTCTATCTTGTCCAACAAGACTACCTTTATAGTATATTTAGTAGGTGTTAGTCATAGTTGATGGAAAAAAATTTGTAAGGTATCATGTTCCTTGAAGCATTGAATCTGCCAAACAATTATGTATGTTTTTGCCAAAAATTCTAATTGTTAATAGAAAAGGGGAGTTTCATTTTTTTTCCTTATAAACAACAATATGATCATAAATAGTGTTATTAAATTATTTCCTTTTTGGAGTAGATAATTATTTTAACAAGTATTTTTGGTTAGGTATCTAAAGAAACTCAAACATTATTATGTTGGCCTTATTTTTCTTTAGGTCCTCAACAGTGTTATATCCTAGTTTATTTTGCTCTAGTGGCTTATCATCTTGGGGAGTTATAGCACTAATATTAGGTTGATATGAGGTGGAAAGTGGTTTAGGGGGAATATGGTTATTACTTTAGTTTTCATCACATGGGATCTAAATGTTGTTCTTAGGGGTAGAGGTAGTCAAAGGAATCTATAACTTACTCCTCAACTAATAGTTTTTCCCTCTTAAGAATTATTCAAAAGAATGGACATAATATAGGTTCTATTCAAGATCATTGTCAATCTCAAATGGAAAGTCATAGGTTTCCAAGAACATGGTAATGTTTGGTTTGTCTCTACTTGGGCATGGTTTACCATTGTCTAGTATAGACACTATTTCAAGCTTATCCATATCCATTTTGAATATGTTTGAGGCCAATGAAAATTAAGTACAATCTATCTTAACATGATCAGTTGTGTTTTGTAGTCTACACTAAGTGGGTAAGGATATGTGTATAATGTTGATTGAGTTTAAAGTGTTATTTTTAATTTGATTGGTGTTTTCAAGGGGATTATGCAGATTTCCATTGTTAGTCCTAGTGTTCCACTACCTATTAGTCCTTTAAAAGTTCTAATCTATGTTCTAAGTTAGGTTATTCTTAGTTTGGCTAGTTTTTTGAGGCACCTATATGCACAAGTTAACCATATCATTGGTTAAAAAATGGACTAATTAGTATAAATTATATACCTAGGGGTTCATGGGGGCACTTTTATTACTCCCTAATTGGGGTAGTGAGTTACCCATTGGTGCATTAATATTTATAAACATAGGGATATATTTTTGATGATTAATAGGAATAACATAGTTACTCAAACTAGGCATTATAGAATTATTGTATGAAATAGAGATGAGTTGTTGGATCATAGGCTATGAAAACACATGGTTATGGGGAACATAGGGCTAATTATTTTACATATTATTCAAGGGAAATGCATTATATATTAGGTCTGGACTTGAATACATGACTCTTTGGATTAGTTCATTAAAGGAGTGTTTTACATAAGATCCTATTTAATCATTGGGATCTGATTATATACACCCATTTATACCAATGAAGGTAAAGGACCAACTCATAGCCTTGTGGAACCATATGTTTCTCAATGTTGGAAACTTCATTATAGACTAGAGACAATCATATAAGTGTTACTAGAGTTCTAATAAATATGTATGTCATTGAATCTAAATCCATCAGATAGATCTATATGTAAACCACTTCTATTTATATGTAGGGGTATTTAAAAAATCTAATATAACTTGTGGAAATGTGCATTAAAAACACTCATTGGCTAATTTGGTTCCCTATGAACAACCAAAAAATTAATGATACGTGATATTTGGATCAATAAATTACATAAAGTGATTGATAAACATCATTTATAGGTTATTATAAGATGTAATAAATATAAGGTACCAAGAAACCTCTCCTAATGAGTAAGGTAATAAGTGAAAATCCAAATACTCATGTTAGAATTAAGTCTGGATAAGGGCATCTTTGAATTCTTGAATATATTCCTTGTCAATTTGAATTCCATTAGGTATGTATTTTGGATAGAATTTGTTAGGATTATTTATCAGTCCATGGGCCATCCTTGAGACATTCATAAGGCACCCACATACATCAATCCAACAAATATTAGCTACCATTGGTGGGTTATGAGTTTGAATAAATGGGTTAATGAAAGGAACAATAATAGTAGGGGAACTACTAGTTGAGTAAATTTATCTGGTCTTGGATTTTCCTTTGTTAGTTATATATATCCTATTATATATGAGATGTACTAGTTCAAAGTCACCCTCAATATACTTTGACCTCATGGTTATTCTCTTATTTTCTAATTTTAAAACCTAGAACCTCAATTTTAGAAAGCTTTCTAAAGTGTGTCAATCCCACCTTATATCACCAAAACCATTGACATGATATTTTTACACACCAACATGCAAGCTAGGTGAGGACTCAAACAACCTCTAATTAAAATAAGTTCTTAAATAACCTTCCCAAGTTATGTAACTACTAAGTCTCTATGTATTGATCTCACTTAATTAGATATTATGGTTTGTTCCTGATCAAGAGGTCTTTATTGTATAACACTCATAACAATTAAGCTTAGACTAAATGGGGTCAACTCATTTAAATTCTATAATAATCCCATAGCTAATTATCACTTTTCATTCCTCAACTGAATTCAATAATGCATCAATGATGAAAAATGCGATAAATATCATGTAATATAGATAAAATGTTAACAACTGATTGCCAATAAAAAATACTTATAAAACTAATCTAACACTAGTTATAAAAATATCAAAACAAAGAGGAGGTAGGAAGAAAAGGGGAAATGAGTAATCTTTGTAGAAAAAATAGTACTACTTAATATAAGTTGATGAACATTTTGACAAAACCAATCTTTACTTGACTAATGAAGCACAACCAAAATACATATATGATGAAAGAGTTTGAGGAGAACCATTAGCTATGTTGAGAAGGGAAACATCATCATCATATACATGTATAGAATAATAATATTGAAGGATATAGATTTTTATTAAAATTGATTCATGAATCATAGATAGGATGTATCTCATACTCAAGGAAAATAAAAAACTAAATTTCAAACAATCTTAGCTCATGTGAAGAAGAAAAATACCTAAAAAATAAAAATCTACATCATGAAAGAGGCAAAGCTCTTTTATCTCCTACCTAACTATTGTAACCTAACAATTTATCAATGATCCAACCCTTAATCAAATAACTAGTCTTTTATAGGCAAGGTAAGCCTATTAGGTCATTAATTCACCCACTAACTAGTGGTTATAATAATTGAATAGACCAAACCATTTGAATTTGAATTCTTGAAGATCTTGCCAAATCCCAAGAAAATCAAAATCAGGGGCACATCAATTGATCCAAAATTCAATTTTAAGGGGCTAAAATATACATAAAATGAATTAGGAACTTTAGTTGGTCACATTATACATAGTAAGGCCACCTTTGATCATCATTGAATTGAATTTGGATATCCAAGATTTATTCAGATCCATATAAATACTTAGTTGACCATACTCATCAATGTGATGATAATTCCTAATTAAGGAATTTATTTGTCCTTTTATTATTTTATATGTGATCTAACATGAATGAAATGTGTTTTTAGTAAATTTTCCTATATGATTTACATTGGATATTTCATCTTATAATCACATTTCCATTTAAGAGGATCCCTTTGTAATTCAATTCCATATGTGAGATAAGACACATAGTTGGTTTTCAGGATATCACAGTTTAAAAGGCTAGGATGATCATCAATTTTAATCACTAATAATTTTGTGGACATCCATGTATCTTCATTGAGAAATTAAAATTACATGGATAATTTTCATTTCTTATGAAACTATCATGTATTTCATATGTCAAGTTTATCCTACATGGCATTATTTTTTTATCCTACTACTCAGTTGAGGTCCCCAGGCCCTTTTGGATTTTCTTTGTACTAAGGTGCAGTGAGATATTAAAAAGTGTAAATACCCCACTCACTCAAATTTCACTAGTTATAAATCAATGTTGGATGTATCCTTACTTCTCTACATCCATGGTATTTTGACACATGGCCTCATCTTGGGCACTCACTTGATCTCCCCTCTATACACCTACTCTGATTGATCTGAGAGTGTGAGGAAGTGATATGTTTCTATGTTGTATCATCTCATTCACCTAGAGGATTGATTTCCTTCATATCATGTACTAACCACCCTAGAGGCCTCAATAAACATGATTATTCCATGTGGAAACATCTTAGTAATTTGGAGGATGCTTGGTCATGTAATTTTCTTGAGGAACTCTATAGAAGTGGAGCATCAAGGTCTCAACACTTGTTAGCTCCTTGTTCACTCTGGGTATACAAGAAATAAATATATATTAGAATTTTAAAAAGGTAGAGTATCTGTTAGTCAATGAATTTTAAATTTAAACAAAAATGGCTAAGGTAGAAGCTTCTATAAAAAGTGAAAAAGACCCAAATTAGTGAAATAAAGAGGGGTCATTTATTCTAAATACTTGAACAATTTAATCCAATAATAATAAAAAATTACTAAGTCTAAAAAAATATAGAAATATGAATACTTAGTGACTTTGAGTCAATCATAAGCAAAATTAGACCAAACACAGAATCAGATGAATAAATGTCCTTTAAATAATTGGTAACCATGTGAGTATACAAGTCATTCTTTCCCCAAGATAAATTTTTAAATAATTTAAAACAAGATTTAGAATGAACCAAATCCCATAAAATTAAGAATATTTAAACATTTTCCCCCCAAAAATTATCTACATATTTGATGGTCTTAGAGGCCAAAATAACATCAAATTTAATCTCATGCAATGTTGACATGAATGCCAATGTGTCCCCTAGTAGGTAGGTTCATTCCATGTGGTAGTCACCCACTCATCTGAGGATTTATTAGGGTCCCCAACTAGCACTATTTTCTTTTATGATCAAGGTGTGGTGAGATATTGAAACTTATCAAGATCTTATTTACTTGGGGCCTCATTTAAGGTTCATAAACATATATATTCCCTTGAGGATTGAGTGAATAAGATCATGCCATGTGTCATGATCTTGGGTATTTAGGAGATCAGTTGTTGATTAGAACTATAAAAAGAGTCTTAGGGCCATGGTTAAGTGAGATTACACCATGTGGCATGGTTCTATGTATATTTAAGTTCAAAGGCTTGTCTTAGAAACTAAGAGGGATTAGGGAAGTGGAGAAGTGGGTTATGCCATGTAGCATGATCCTAGGCACTCAGTATATTTTGTAAAAACATCTAGGTCTCAAAAAATCCCAATAAAATGAGCAAGTGGAAAGTGTCAACTCCTTGTTGATTTAGGGTTCATGGAGAATAAAGTGATTGTTGTCTTGTGGGAAAACAACATAGCCATTAGAATTCAAAATATTAAAGTTCACATAAAAAATTAAGGGAAAACAAAGAGAAAGGCAACATTTAGTAAACTACACAAAATAAAAATGAAATATTTTCTGAGTTTAAAGGCAACCAGTTGAATATCAATAAATGACTTAGTATAAAAATGAAAACCATACGAAACATAATCCATTTTACCTTGAAAAGGAGCAAATATGGGCTAGATTACTAAAGAAAAGAGTGAAAAAATTATAAGATAATCTGACCATTTGTATAAACCTATAGAAAAATGGTATTAAAAAGGAAATTTTATTTCATTTCAAAACATTTATTTAGATATACCAAGACTTATAATATGCATTCAACTTCATACATTTATATCGATGAAGCCTTAGATGCAGCCACACTTTGACCAAGTATAATTAAAATTTGAAGTTTAGACTTGGTTATAACAAAAAAGTGAGATTAAATATGGTGAGTGATTTTATCATACCCTAAATAAATAAATAAAAATTTCAAATAAAATGAATTTATTAAATAGACCCAAGGCACAAACTTTATTAAAGCTAGAGACTAGACTCTTGAGCAAAAAATAGGTTCCATGATTTCATTGATGAAATAAGGGCATGTCGTGCAAGCAAAAACATAATGTATATTATAATTTTTTATAAATTTATATGAGATTAAGAAATATATTTAGATAATTGATTTCACTTCTCATTTAATCAAATGTGCACTTTTTGAAAGATGTTGCATGGATGGAATAGTTGAGCTTGAAAAGAGAGATATTGCATGAAAGAAGGAAAATTATATACTAATATTGAGTGAATCATCTAAAAATTAATTAAATTAAGTATTTGTGTTCTAAAAATTTATATTTTTGTAGATAAAGACAAAGGACATGATAAAAAATAGGACATCAAAAGTTGATGTCTTTATTATGTGATGAGATATTTTGTCTTGTAAGTAAGATGGAAAATTTTTGGTGAAAATTATGCCAGTAGATAGGTAAATGTGATTTTTTAGAAAATTTTATCACTATATTGAGACTATTTAGATCTAGAAAATAAAAATTAAGGGCTAAGAGGAAAATAAGCTATTTAAATCCAAAGACAGAATAATGGATCAAATAGTTATAAATCTAAACTAATTAAAATGTGTATATTTAGACTTGTATTAGTTTTATGAATTTTTATTAAATATTTTTATATTTATAATAATGCACAAGTTATTCAATGATTCCATTAAGATTAGAATTGACACAATCATTAACCAATGGTAAAATAATTACATTAGTTAAGAAAATATTATTTAGTGTATTAATATCAAAATTAAGATTTGCATCATATTTGGTGAAAATATTATCTGAGTGACTATTCATGTGATCTTGAGTATAATACATGGATCTAGGAGATGTAATACTACCTAAAATATCATGAGATGATGTAGAATATTTTTTCAATTGTTGGACCTTATGAGGCACATGATTCATAGTATAAATATCCAGCTTAGGATAGGTTTCAAGTATGCATGTTTATTTCCAAGAAGATATATTTTTCAATTAACTTGATTTTGATTTTTTTATTTTGACCCTTTTGATTAAAATCATTTTTATTAGCTTTTAAAAACATTCCTTTATTTTGTACACTAAACTATGGTGGTGGATGAGGATGAGGAGGTAGATTGAAATGTATAGTATCCTCATATTTTATCCTATAAATATTAACAACTTGATTTTAATAAATATATTTCAAAAATATATGATCTGTATAAGGTAAAACATATTTTTTTAACAACCATGGTCATCCCAATTCCAATATCAAATCAAAATAACCAGTTTGTGGTAAACAAAAAAGGGTGTGGATAGTATAACATGGCCCACTTGAAAATGTAACATAATATGGTCAAAAGTGGGTTTTTTATTACCATTGAAACTCCTAACATTTTTATTAGTTATTTTTATTTCATTTTATGTGTAACCTAATGAATGACACAAGGTATTTTTGAATGGATTTTCACTTGATCTATTATCAATTAGCACATTATGATTAAGTTGTTGAGCAATATGAGATCCTACACACAAAGCATGAAAATCATAATAATCATAATCTATTTCACTATCATCAAAAGTGATCATAGGCCATGGTGTAGAATTTAGATTAATTGTACCAATAATACCATTTGAAGGATGTTTTTATGATGTAGGAGGAAGGTAAGCATTGTAATTATGATGAACATTTGAAGTGTCCCTATTTTTATCTTGCTTATTAAATAGATAAATAAATATCTTGAGCTTAGAATTATCATTTTGTTGAGGTTTTTCCTTCTCTATAGGGGCATATACCTAAATGACATTATTGTTAATAATATCCTTAATAATACACCTAAGTTTAAAACATTTATTTTAAAATGAACATTACATTGATGATAATCATAAAATGCATTATTATCAAATTATTTTATTTGTGTTTTATTCATGTCAATTTCAAATGGAGTTAAAGTGATTAAGTGACATTCAATTAACCTTTTTTTTTTCAATTCGGAATATGGTTGTGGTAATCTCTAAAATTTCCTTCATGGTTGATTTGATAAGACAATTTTATTAGTAGATTAATAAATAAAAATGACTTGTATATTTACTTCTAATTTAGTATCTTATGTCTTGGATTTG
Organism: Torreya grandis; assembly: GCA_037957365.1. Lineage (NCBI taxonomy): Eukaryota > Viridiplantae > Streptophyta > Pinopsida > Cupressales > Taxaceae > Torreya > Torreya grandis. Next base: position 13,547 of record JARHVA010006030.1, read on the forward strand.
TAAGATGGTTTGCTATGTAACTTGATTGTATTAGTTTTAATAGGTAAAAATATGTACTTAATATTGTTAAAGGAAATTATTTTGACCTCTTAATCTCTTATATTATGATAAATTTCTTAAAATTATTTAAATTTTTTAAATTTTATTGAATCATGTAAGAGTACAAGCAAAACTTGTATTAATATAACCTTTAATTCATTATTTTCTCATGCATTAATCATTCTAGTCAACATAGTCTTGTAAAAATGCACATACTCACTAATAGGCTCATTAGTCCCTTTTTTAAACTTAGAAATTTATGTATACAAATTTTTCTCATCAATATTGATAGTGAAGTGTTTGAGAAATAAAATTTCAAAATGATTGAATGTTTTCAAATATTGCATATAAAAATCATAAAACTAATGCAAATAATCATATTTTGATCTCCTTTAAAAGATTTTATTTAATAATTTATCATTAAGTGTTTAATCTAATCCTGATACATGAAAGAATCTTATATGTTATTTAAGATATCCTTTACCTTCATATAAAGGAATATTGGGAGTTAAAAATCTTGTGGGTAAAGGATATGATGCAATATCATGTGATAAAGGATTATGAAGTAAAACATGGGAATATAATGATTGGATAGATTTTGAGATACCGTAGTCTAATTTTAAAACCTTAGCTTGTAGAATTATAACTTATTACTTGAGGGATTATGTAGTAAATAAGGTATATGATGTATTATTTGTCAATATAAAAGGATTACAATGGATTAATTAGTTAGGCATAAGCATATAAATATGATATAAACCATGTGGTTCCCAAAAATTGAAATTTGTGGATGCAATAACAATATCAAACTTGGTAGTGGACACACTTGCGAAAGGGTTTAAAATGTGAAAAAGTGGTTCTTGTTGTATTTTAAGAGTAGAAATATTAGATTTTTGTGCATTTTTGAATGATGATAGGACCTCAATTACTTTGGGAATCTCTTGTGAAATTAGATGGTCCTTATTAAAATTTATATATACCTTGGACTTATTCTTTGTCAACTCCATCGAGGCCATTAAGATGAATCTTATCTCAACGATAATTGGTATCTTATGTATTTTGATCATTATCTTGTTCATTTTGATTATGTTCTTGAAATTATTCATTAACAATTTTTTAATAAAAATAGAAACCAATGTTTACATTAGTATAATACATTTAATAGTTCTTAAAGGAATTTGAATATGTTCAATTGGAATATTTATTATTCTACCACTTCACCTTAAAGGAGTATTAGAGACAAATTGCTTAGGTGGCATATAATAAAAACATGACAGGAAAATTGAAAATGAAAAAAGGAAGGATAAAATTGAAACCAAAAGGAAAAATCTTAAATCCCTATAAGGATATAACCATAATTAAATCTTAGGGTTAGATAGGGTTACAATAATAAATAGGTTCACCAATTGTTTTATCTAAAATTCAATTAATATTCTGATATTAATTTTTTAATTAAATAAATGGAATAGAATAATACAAGGTGTTGGAAACACAATTTTAAACAATGAGTAGAAGATAAATGACTAAAATAGAAAAATAAAAAATAAATGAACAAGGCTAAACTATGCAAAAGAGAGATGAACTTGGCTTTTGAGTCACCAACTGATTAAACAGGAAAATATAATTTAAGAATAGACAAAACATAAAAAAATAAAAAATATCTTGGAATTTGTGCCAAAGTAATTTAATAAAAAAGAAAAACCATTATATAATAATATAATATGTCATTATTATCCCTATTGATTGATCTTTTATTTTTATAAAAAACTTGAACTTCTAGAATAATCAGGTGAGACAATGATAATTAGGTATTATTATGTTGATTTAATATTTAAAAATATGTAAAGAATTGTTATGTGACTTATTTAATATATAAACCATATATTTATGCATTAAAGAGACAAATTATGTGGATTAAACATAGGTTAGTGGTTAGAGTTATGATAGACCATAATACCCTATTGTGTTGAGTACTACCTACATACCAATAATATATAGAGGGATCAAATCTCTATGTATTTATCCTACCTAAGTGTTTTGTGAAATTATGTTCATTTGAATATATGAATGCATATACAATCATCTTGAATACTTGATCATGTGGGATTAAGGTTGCATAAAAATGGCTTGAAAATTGGTTGAGAACTACTTGAAATGATTGAAACTTGATTTGGGAAGAATAGGGAACTTTTGATCAATGTGCACTTATGTCAATAAGACTTGTGAATTTAAATTTACAATTGTGTAATAAGTGATTTGAATTTGATTTTATAGTGGTTCAAGAGGGGAAAATACCCATTATAAAGTTTATAAATACAAAGGCCAACCCTAGGGATGTTTCCCTTTTTTAGATTTTGACCATTTAGATGGAAGGAGAGTAATGATAAATAGGGATAGGAACATTGGGAATTCTTATCCTATTGGGTGTTCTTATTACTTTAGGAAAAGTGAAAAGTTTGGGGTCTAAGTCAAGGTGTACAGATGCATAAATGTATTTTCAACATTAATTTTTAAGTGAAAATAGATGGCCTTATGATGAAAGTAGGTATCCTCTTATGTTTACGATAGGTAAAATAAAAAAAATAGGATTCAATTAAGCACACATATAGATTAATGGTAAAAAAGGATAAAAATAGGCATGATAAAGTATTCATAACCACATTTAGTTTATAAAATCCTTTGTGGTTTTGCATAAAGATATTACTAGTCTATCTATCCTACTATTGATAGTTGGGCATATTATTTTATAAACTTTGGATGTAATACATGATAATGGTGGAGAGGATTTGAGGAAGGATTTTAAATTTGGTCCAAAGGTGAGAAAAATCAGGTCAAAACCAAGATGAGGAAGATGAGGATGAATCTAACCTAGATCCAAAAGAAGTTTTGAGGATCCTCTCAATCAGTGCTTTCTTTAACTGGTTTCATTATATTCAATAGATAAACATGAGGATGGAGATTATAATAGGATATAGGTAGAAATGGTGATAAGAGGATCATGGAGATGAAGAAAGTTTAGATTTAAGATGATTGGGTGTGTTTTACATCACTAGGGCCATCCATCTAAAGTTTGAACGGCTTGTTGGGCAAGGAAGAAGTAATTAAAATGGATGGCATACCCTAAACACTATAATGACATATTTTGAGTAGTGTATGTCCATCAAAATTAGAGTGAAATATTTGTAAAATATAGGTGACATATCCATGGGCTCAAAACTATGTTTGATAAGATAAAGGACTTAAAAAATGCCTTACTTTGTGAGGTCAAGGGCCTCTTCCAACTTTTTGGTTGATGTTCTAAATCTTCAACTGTATTATAGGAGTGTTGGAAGATGTTGTTTCAAGTGGAGGTTGATGGTGGTGGATAGAGGATGCCCCACCAAAATATTTTTTATATGTGTGGAGGATAGAGGAGTCCACACCATTGTTATCAAAATAGGTGAGGATAATAAAGGTTTTAAACTTTTTTGGATTTTTGTACAAGTTCATGCACCATTTTGGATTGGTTTATGGGTTTGTATTCATGGAAAAACATTATTGAAACCCATGTCTAGCCAATTTTAGGACTTTAGGTTAATGGGGATGATAGAAGAATCCTCACAAGGTTATATGGAGTTTGGTATGATATTTATTAGCCCTATTTATGGGCAAAGTTAAGGCTGAGTGGGTATGTATGCTCACTTTTTTCACTTAGGTTCTATAGAGAAAGTGTAGAAACTTCACTAAATACCAGATTTGTAGGGGATTACATTCAGGTATACCAAATAATTTACAAAGGCTATAGAAGGGGTGCCTTTTGGCCAAATTAATTTAGAACCCTATGTACACTTGGATAGACAATGCATGGTTCCTAAAGGCTAGTTTTTGTAAGGCTTGGGTAGTTTTGTTACTCATTTACCAAAACTTCTAGTTAGTTTTGATTATGGTCGATAGAGGAAACCACACCAAAACTTATCTTATTAGAGTAGATGATAGAGGATTCCACCCTTGTCTCTTCCATTTTTTTGGGTTTGTCCTTGGATCTATGTGTATTGATTATGTTAGGCTAAAAATCCCTATTTTGTATCAAGATATGGTTAGATTATTGAGGATGAGTTGCATAGTTACTTGTTCTAATTTAGTTTTTTTTAATCTTACTGGGAGGTCAATCCCATTTATTATGATTTAGCTATAATGATTATGTGCATAAGTTCCAAAAATGTAAAAGATTAGTAGAAGACATTTTACTACTGATGGGCCCTTCTTTTATAATAGAAGTTCCAAGGAAGTTCTATTAACGTGCATCCATTATTTGTGTTTCATTAAGAAGTAACCTCATTGTTTGTACTAAGGTTGTGGAATCCTTCAAACCATCTTTGTGTTATGGTTTTAGGATCTTTAAAACCCTCTTTCTATTTTAATTTCCAATGTTTTTGGATCCTTCAAACCCTCTAGATGTGCTTATTATGGTTGTGGGACCCTTAAAACCTCTTGTTGTGAATTATAAAAGTTGTGGGATCCTCCAAACCCTCTTGGTTGTGGGTCCATTATTTAGAACCCTCTCTTTAGATGTGGGTATAGTAATAAGAAAACTCACTTGATTGATTCATATCTCTAGATTCAAAATCAATCACTCTTATCTAATCAAAAAATACATGATAACTTAGGAATAAGTTTAAAATACTCACCTCAAAAGTGGGGAATATATAGAGGTATTTTACATGTAATTATTTTAATATGGAGAAAAATTGGCCAAAAAATTATCAATTAATGTCAATATATTCTAATAAATGATAAATATATGTTTTCCTAATCAAGAATCAGAGTTGAGTTATTAGAAATTAATCTAAAATTTATAATACCCAAGAATGCATGAGAAATTATGAGAAGATTTTATTTTTAATTGCCCTTACTAGATACAAAAAAATGGTTATGTTTACTCATTTTTTATGTTTTAATAAGGGTTAGGGTAGAATATCCTAGGCAAACAAATGTAAAAATTATTCAAAAATAGGTTAATTAAATAATTCATAATCACAATATTTTGATATAGTGCTGAAACATGAAAGTATGATAAATATAAAAGGTACAATGCCAATAATAATTTAAATGTAGCAACATAAATAATAAATAATACTTAGCTTATTTAGTGATGCACAAGTAGATCTAGAAGATGTAGGTACAAGAGAAGAAAGGATGATGCTCAGTAATATCTATCATATTCTAATTATTATATCTATATTAGCATGGACGCTACTGTTGGGATTTAGACAACACTGTCAACACTTATTTCTTAAATCCATTCATTTTTTCTAGTACAAAATACATGTCTTTATCTAGAGTGATCAATTTAACCTATTAGGGTTCACTTTTGCCTTACATATTTTAAAATTGTATCACATGCACATGTTATAGATATCAATATTTTTCTCAAAATCATAGGTCTTCCAACTTGGGCATGTCACCTTAAACTGAAGTGTTGAGCCATGAGTTATATTTTTCAAGTGTCCAATACTATTATATCATATATAATCATAGTTTAGAATATACATCCCCCAATATAGTAATGCATAAGGATGAAATTACTATGTTAAAATAAATGAATGCATACCTTATTATGTAAAACACATCTAATCTTTGATCGAGCCCCATTTGTATTTGTTATATGTGTGTATTACTTGAAACTAAGAGAATTATTATAGTTTAATTAGTGTATATAATCTAACAATTGAATAATTGAAATAATTAAAAGAAAATAGATTAAGGAAAGAGTACAATTGTGTAATGATGAAACCATGTTACCACTTGGTAATTTTATTTGGTAATGATGCTTATTTTCTAAAGAATTGGATAAATAGGTTCAAAAATGAACCTTGGAGATGTGAAGAGGGGAATTATAGGGTGATCATGCCCTAAATCTAGTGTAAGGGTGAGTTGTATCAAGGCTATCAATATCACTAAATATCAATCTCATAACTTCAATGTATATATAATTTATCTAATATCACCTAGGTAAAATGGTGTAACCATCCTAAAATATAAAATGGAAGTACTTCCAAAGTCATGTTGAGTCTCAACTATAGTATTTAAGGGATCTAGCTGATGTAGATAGATAAATCTCAATTAATGCATCTTGTTAAGTTTGGTTCATAAATGTGTATATGATATAAATGTGTATCTATGATATGATGCATTTACATGGCATATATACCTCTAAAATGTTTCAATCTAAAGTATCTATCAAAATGTAATCTTTAAGGGTATTTCGGTTACCATAATTGACACTATAGTATGGGATACCTTACCAATTAAAGTAGTGATAGCATGGACCTTGGTAGAGGGAAAGTAACTATCACTTTATTGGGTATTAATAAGAGGTAAATATTCATTTTTATAAATTTTAAATGTTTGAAAGACTAAGTTGAGAATATTATAAGAGATGCATGTGATTGTTATCAAACACTCAATTTTAGGGTATGTGGAGTGACTATCATAATCATAAAATCCATAAAAAATGGTGGTATGAGTCTCTATATTATCATCAATATTTTTATGTACATATTTTGGATTATTATTCCATTTATAACATAATTTTAAGGATTTTATACAAAATAATGATTGTTATAGTATTTATTGTTAGCTATGATATCCTCATAATCAATGTATTGATCATCAAGAAGATTGAATATTAAATCCAAAGGATGAGGCTCTTTAGCTTTTGATTATGGGTATTCACTTTGAGGGTAATAAATACAAACAAAAAAATAAATACAAACATAAATGTGAGGGAAACAAGGAAAACAAACATAACCTATATTATTACCATATAAAAATTAGATTTGGAAAAATAAATGTTACAATATGAAAATCTATAAGGTGGTAAGCTAGGGTTTTGCACAAGAAAACTTAGAGGTCAGGTTTCCCAGAAATTTAACCAAAAATTTATGTTTTGGTATGGGTTATGTGGAGAATATCCTAATATATCAAATGGATAAAATATTCAAAAATAATACCAGTTAAATAATTTAGATTCAAAATATCCTGATATAGTGTTGAATTATGAAAGTATGTTAAATATAGAAGGTACAATTCTAAAAATAATTTGAATGTAGAAACATGAATAAGAAATAATACCTTGATTATTTGATAATGCATAGGTGGATATGGTAGATTTAGGTATAGGATAAGATAATATAATGCTTTATAATGATTAGCTAGATTCTAAATATTTACTTTCTATTAACCTAGACACTATCATCAGGATCTGATCACTGCAGTTAATGATTTTATCTTGAATTTGATGCATATGTCTAGTATACAATACATGTAATATTATTTATTAAATAACTAAAACTATTAATTTTCACTTTCACCTTTCATATTTTCAACTCAAATCATTCATGCAGGTTATGAATATTATTATTTTTCTCAAAACCCTAAGTCTTCCAACTTGGGGATGTTACCATGATAAATGGGGCTTAGTGACCTCAAGTGAATTATATCTAACCTAAAATACCCATATTTCAATGATAAATAACTACATATACATACTTTTAATGGGGCCTCAGATTGATGTAGTTCTATTCCTTATGTGTGAATAATTGTGCAATATGTTATATGTGAATCCATGTAGTGACCTAGCTTGTAACTTGAAAAATATTTCTCTTGGGTTGATCTTTGAATGATTAAAACTTGTAAGAATATTTATCCTATGTTTTATTTGTAAATATGAACTAATATAAAAGTATAAATCAATTGTGAAAATGATTAAGTTAGATTGATAGGTGCTCTTTTGGTAAATTTTATATGATAATGAGTGACCTTTTATTTTATATTTATATCATACCTTTTGAAATTATCTCATAGGAGGGGTAATTAATAAAAATATTTTAACCCATACATGTCAAAGTATTTAAAACTCTAGCTCTTTTTAAGTTTCATACACTAGAATTAGATCTAGTACGCTAGTGTCAATACTAGTGTCTCATATCTATAAATGGTAGTGTTTGGGAGGATAAAAAGTTATTGAAGATCTGTAATTACCAAATTAGTATATAAACCAAGTTTTTCATATACTATTGGATACATGTGATATTAATAATAACAATATCAGGGCCAAACTATAGGATAATTACTTAGGCATAGTGACATGGTGAATGTGATCCTTTTGGAAATAAGAAGGTCATGAAATGAAGGGTTGAACCATGAGTGATTTTTTTCAACTGTACAAGATTAGTTTATCATATATAATAAAAAAATTTATATATACTTTCATGTACCATTAAGCATTTTCATCCCTATGCTCATAACTAAAATTTATATTTTAATTTAATATATTCCAATAGATTTTTGATGACATTGACTACATGTTGGAAATTGACAATTACTCATAGGTATACTAGATTCATGGACATTATATTGTAAGTGGGATCTCACCCAAAAATTCAAACATTTCATCCATCCTTGGATACTATTAAGTTTGTATTTTTATTTATTTTTTCTACATTTGAATTCACATATGCACATCAGAATGGAGCATTATAATACACCTATTTTTTTACAAGGCTTATTATTGAAAAAAAATGGTGTCATTTTATGCATATCTTCCATTGGTTTGGAATAAGTACTTATTGGTGATTTTCATGTTTTCTCTCTCTTTATTCTCTTTATGACCCCATGAACTCTTTATTATTATTTTTCTCTCTTTTATGTGTTGTTATCTTGGGGATCCCATTATTTATTATTATACTACTCATTATTTTGTTGACTCTTGAAGACACTTATAGATTCTTTGATTCTACCTTGTACTCAATTTTTAGACTATAAATTGTGTCCCTTTGATATTTGGTGCCCATTTCCCCTTATCATTATTTTTTATTATGTTATTATTTTATCTATTATTTTATTAATGTTTAACAAGACAAAAATATAGAATTATTAGATTGCTTAATATGTATAATAAACTAAAAATATATGAATGAAACTAATAGAGTATTAATAATTTATTACAACTTACTATTTATGTAAATACATAAGGAGTTAGATACTTATCATTTTTATGGTATTTGAAAGTTTTTGGCAGCATATAACCATCAACAAAGATTAGGAAAAGTCACGTGAATGCTTAGATCTATAAATTATGTGTGACTATTAGGACAAGGGAACACTTTATGGATAATTATGGTTATGGGAAACTATCTACTATATTTATAACTGTCTATGTTGATATTTTTAATTATGTAAATATTTTTTATCATTGTTGTCTATCATTTATATAACAACCCCACTAGGTTTTACCAATATATAGTAATTTAAAAAAATTACACATATTCATCTCATAGATTTCACAATGAGAAATATAATTAGTGATATTTAACTAAATTCATTAATTTAGTTAACCACAATGTTTATAGATAATCCACTTTGTTAAGGATCACTATGAACAAATATAACAATCATGAACAATGTTAAATAATTAATAAATATTGCATCTAAATCATTAAAGAAATAGAACAAATTTAACCATGGGTGATACAACATTAAAACCACTCCAACAAAAGTATAATGAATATATATTATAGTTTTTAGTAATAAATTCTATCTCAAATAATAATGCATGATACAAATCTCTATGACTCAAGAGTCTCCACAACTCAAGTATCAATCTATAATCTCAAGTGTAGTCTCTAGTGTAGTACTTTACTTGGGAGGGAGAACATCATTCAAGTGATTTTGCATGCCAACCATAGACCATATATTCCCCACACTATCTCCCAACAAGGGGATGTCCCTTTCTTCACAGATGGGTAGATAATGATAGTGTGGGAATCCAAAGTGAAAAACTAGAGCCCATGTGTTGTAGATATCTAATACATAATGTGTATTATAAATACATCCATTCTAACATGATATCACACACAAATGAAAACTATATAAACATATGAAATGATAATGTTTAACTATAAACATTACTATGGCCAAAGCTTTCAATAGTTATTGATCTCTAGGATTACTCAATTTCATACACACCACTTAATTGGATTACACCTCATCTTGCATTGATGACACTAATTAAGATAATGAAACATATCACACTAATTATTTAGTGTCATAAATTAGATATTAAATTAATTATATAATAATATAAAAACCAATAGATTCAATCATAATATTCCCTATTAGCAGATATAAGTATGTTAAGCATGGAAATATCAATGAGATCCATTTAGTCCATCAAATAAAATGCAATGAATCTAAGATCCTCTAATTTATTATAGAATAATAAATAGAATCATACATATTTCTCAATAGAAACATACCACCCAAGTAATATTATATCTAGATTATAAGTTACTAAATATCAATATATAATTTTAGAAGTTATTTCTTCAAATTTTCAAATAATAAATGTAGCTTATATCTTGTTCATATTTCAAAAATATAATAATAATCCTATCATTTAATAATTTCAAAGGGTATGCATTTAACATTTTAAATTCCTTATATTTAAAACTTATAATAAATGTCACACATATAACAAGCACCCATAATACCTTTATTATGTAAAATACTGGTCATAAATACCAAAAATATATATATAAATCTTTATATTGAATAAAGTTTTAGATTTAATATATGATCATCAAATCACATGCATATTCCAAAATTTTATGAATACATTATAAACACACAATTTAAGATAATTACCCATTTATTAAACATTCAGAGTGTGCATAAACATGTAAAACATTGTAAAATACAAATAGTTATCAATTTGAACACAACCAGTAAGGCTTACTAAATATATTTAATTAGAAATACATATTCAGTACTTTATATCTATTCATTTCATGCTAAGTCTACAATTATGACCAAGACTTAAGGCACCTAATATATACTTATATATTAATCTTGTATACACAGCCAAATATAATAAAATATATCATGCTCAAATAAAAGTTAGACTCCATCTATTGGTAAATACCTATGAGAGCAGAAGATATATCATATGAATGACCAATCTCTTTCCTCACAAAATTTATTTTTCCCCAATTTATTTCACTATCATATAAATTTTTTAATCTATAAATCCCATTTCAATTCATTTAAACAATCACTACATATAACATATTTATTATATGCATTGATTGTTTAAATGAATTAAAATGGGATTTATAGATAACAGATTTTATATGATAGTGAAATAAATAATCACTATATATATAATATTAATTTATTTAATAGACTTTATACAGAATTCAATCATTTATAATAAACAAGTTGATTCCCATATTTTACACAACCTTTGTCAACTCATAAACATGTTGGTGTCTTTGTAAGTTCCTTAATATATATATATATATATATATATATATATATATATATATATATATATATATATATATATATATACATATATATATATATATATATATATATATGTGTATATATATATACATATATATATATACATACATATATATATATATACATATATATATATATATATACATATATATATATACATATATATACTGTTATATGTGTGTGTGTGTATGTGTTTGTGTGTGTGTACCCTAGGTTTTCAAGGATCTGTAGGGTGTATATACACACCCTTGCATATAAATGTATGTATGTATGCATGTATACTAGGTAAGCGAATAAAAAGATAGCCAATATTTCATTTTAAACACCTAAATAAATTCAATACACAATTGACCCTTATAACTAGGAATAAATTGACTATATCTCCTCCTACCCAATTCTTGTTTTTATTTAACTAATTTACCATATCCTTAGTATAATAAACTAAAGGATATCTTAATTGAAAAATTATATATCCTTTGTTAAATAATTATAAACCCTTTTTCTTTGCCTAGGATTTCTAGCACACCTAATAATACACATAGTTCATTTATATGGATACACAAGTTTAAAAATTTGGACACAATAGAGAATGTAATCCATTCATTACAGGGTTTGTGATAAAATCCTAGTGTGAAAATTAAGAGGGATATCAACTATAACTATTTTCCAATTTTTTGAGTTATATGACAGGTTTTTTGGATGGCCTAACCATCCACAAGGCCCATCATTTATCCCATTTAATATTTTTTAATACATATAAACTAAACCCTTCATTATTTTATTACTAGAATCACCATATCAAATCAATAGTAATCTTAAAACAAACCAACCTGGTTATGAATTCTCTTAAGAAAATGCCAATGATTCAAGTTCTCTTTTTTCTACTCACTTGAATTTTCTCCTTAAATACCATTTATGCTAGTCATTCCCTCCATAGTCTTAGATCCATCATTTTATTCATCTGCATACTCATTGCATGCGACATAACTCTTCAATTATTCCTCCATGACTAGCCAACTAGAAGTTAACTAGGTGTTTCCCATGTAAAATAAATAGAGTTATTTCCTGGATGGTATGTTTAACACACAGTCCAAGCCAAGTTAACCCTAATAATCTTGAATTTTCCTTCATTAAAAAAGTAAACTAACTTTAAATCATCACCTTTGAACTATGCATGTCAAGATTGACTTCAAAAATCCATCGACTTATATGAAAGTCTTAATCATTATGAAAATCAAAAGTATGTTGATTAGTCTCAAAAAAATTATGCCATCAACCATAATATTAAGTTTATCAAAGATAATTACCATGACCAAAGAATTCATCCTTATAACTAGTGGTTAGTTTAATAGGTCACAAAATAACTCATTGACTCTCACTTATAGTAATAAACACTTTGTAAAACATAATGATTTCTCCTAATAATTTAATAATATTATAATTATTTAAATATATTATGAATATTAAACCCTTGGTCAACACTAAATCCAATATAATGAAAATTTTCAAATAATGCTATTGGTATATTTTTGACATTAGGATATACATTTATTTTAAATAATAATAATAATAATATTCTAATTATTATTATCACCTTAATCCTCTGAATAAAATAACAATAATAGAATTTGTCTACAACTTACGATAGCAATGAATACATAACATCACATCATTATAATACACAAATATACTTAATAAATAAGTGAGGCAATTAAACATGTATATATTCACTCATTCAACCAAGCAATAACATCATACAATATAAGATGCATACAACAACTAGATTAGTGGAATCACATAACCAAATCAACACGATCATCAAAAGCAATCAAGATCACACTAGAAAGCATATTAACAATCACTTAAATTAAAGTAACACAAAACATGTTATAGTTATCTAACTCAATTAATTAACCACAAAACATGATATACTACTATGGTGTGTGCATGGCTTTCTATTTATCTCTCTATCATTCCTTAATGCCTCCATCTACACCACCCTCTTCGATGATGCTCTCCCTTCATAACACTATGAGGGATGGATGTGTTCTATATCCACCTCATAAAAATGAAGGTAGTTAGCCTAAAATACAAATACATCCATAAAATACTATTGTATAAACTAATTAACATGATCATAATGTACAAAATATAAAAGTACATCTAACTCATAGCTAATCAGTCATGTAAATTAAGAAACATATAATTGTCCCATAATCATCATATAACATAAATCTCAATAAATTAGTAGTTAATCACATAATTAACTTAAAAATACATGGATCAATAGGTTATTTATCTTGGAGATAAATTGAGATGTGACATCCTTCCCCCTAAAGTTGGTTGTCATCTCAATGACATTAATTCAAACAAAAATTCTAAATTTAAAACATTATTCAAAAAATAATAATATAATCTATAGTAGCAAAAGAAGCAAATAAGTGTGGAAATATCATGTAAAACTCATCATAATCCTCCCAAGTGGCACTATCTTTAGAATATTTATCCCACTAGACCTTGCACTATGACACTTATCTATTATGAAAATTGAGCTTGTGAATGTCAATTATTCTGATTGGTTCTACCATGATCACTCTATGATATAGAACCTACAAAGTATTCCAATCTAACACATATGAAGGATCATAAACATACTTTTTAAGATAAGACACATAAAAGACATTATGCAAGAGTGTTAGATCTAGTGGCAATGTAAGCCTATATGCTATAAGATTAACCAATTCCAAAACCTCAAAGGGTCTCAAATATCTTGATGAAATTTTCATTGACTTCCAAAATTTAATCAAGGTTTTCTAGGGCTCAACCCATACAAACACTTTATCAGCTACAAAAAACTTCCTAACTACTCTTTCCAGATTAGCATAGCTTTTGTGTCCATCATTGGCCTCAGTTAACATCTGCCTGATTATCTTGACTTTATATTCCATCTCTAAAATCATCTTAGGTCCAAATAATACCCTATGTTATAACCTTTCCCAACTAATTGGTGTTTTACACCTCCTTCCATAGAATGCCTCAAATGGAGCCACTTTTAATATAGATTGGTATATGCTATTATAATAAAACTCAACCAATGGAATGTAATCTTCTCACTTGTATTTATAATCCATGAAATACATACAAAGGAGATCTTATGAAATATGATTAACTCACTCTATCTATTCATTAGTTTGTGGGTGATAAGTAGTGCTAAAATTCAACTACATATCTAGAGCTAAATTTAGAGTCAACCAAAACCTAGAACTCATCCTTAGATCTTGATTTGAAATGATCTTCTCAAGAAAACATTGAAATTAATACACCTCCTTCACAAATCTCTTTGCAATCATAGATGCATCATATATCAAGTTACCCAGTATGAAGTGGGCTACCTTTGTTAGTTTATCAACTACAACCAAGATCATATCATGTAAATTTTGTGATAATGGAAACCTTTTTACAAAGTCTAAACTAATCACTTGTCACTTCCATTTTAGTATATCATGTGGGTATAATGATCTAATTGGATGCACATGTTTATCTTTCACACATTGACATTCCAAACAATGAGACACAAAATATGTTACATGTTTCTTGATTCCTTTCCAAAAATAGAGTGGTCTGGACTCAACCATGATCTTGGTTATTCTTAAATATCCTAAATATGAGGCATTATGTAGTTCCTTTAGCACTATGATCCTAAAATTCTCTCTATTAGGCACATACATCATACTGTTGTACCTCAAAAGACCATCACTCTCTATCTTAAATCCCTTATACCTAGGATTATGAGTATTCTCAGATAATGTTTCCTTGACCTGATCATAGAATTTATCTCCTAAAAAGAATTTTATTACCTGATCTCAAGAATTAATCTTGATAGTATCAATGACTACATGCACCTTTTATAGCTTAGAGCATCAACTACTCTATTTTCCTTGCCTTTGATACAATTACTATTAAAATCATAATTAAATAGGAACTCTAACCATCATATTTGATGAGCATTTAGATTCAATTAGGTGAAGATGTACTTGAGTAACAAATTATCAGTATTGAGCTCAAATGGTTTTCTCAATAGATAATGCTTTCAAACATGCAAATCAGGCACAATTTCTATAAGTTATAGGTCATGAGGGGCATAATTCACCTCATATAGCTTCAATTTCTTAGACTCATAGGCTACCACTGAACCATCCTACATAATAAATCCTCCAAATCCATCCCTAGATATAATCAGAATTAACCATTAGGATCAGGAACTTTTATCATTAGTGTTAAAGTAAGCCTCCTTTTTAGTTCTTGAAAGGTTACCTCACACTTTTCTACCTTGACAAAATCTGATTCTTATATTAAAGAGAGGTAATTGGATTAGCTATCTTAGATAATTCAAAATGAATTTCATATAATAGATTACTAATCTCATAAAAATCGTTATCTCATGAGCATTATTAGGTGTTTCCCATTCCATTATAGATCTTATCTTTGTTAGATCTAGTTAAATTCTATGTATAGAGATAATATGTCCCAGATATTGCACTTTATTTTATAAAATGCACACTTAGACAACTTTACATATAACTTTTACTTTCATAAACATTTTAAAACCAATTCTAGATGTTTTAGGTGTTCTTCTTCAACCTTAGAATAAATGAGGATGCCATCTAGAAAAAACCAAAACAAAATAGTCTAGATAGTGTCTAAACACACTATTCATAAGATTCATAAAAGTTATTGGAGAATTTATCAATCCAAATGGTAACACTATGAACTCATAGTGACCGTATTGAGTTCTAAACATTGTTTTCATAATATCTTCATCACATATTCTCAACTGCTGATACCTTGATCTAAGATAAATCTTAAAAAATATTGTTTCCCATTGTATTTAATCAAAGAGATCATTAATGCATGAAACAAATATCTATACTTGATCGTTCATTTATTTAACATCCTATAATATATACATAGGTGAAGAGTGCCATACTTATTCTTGATGAAAACAACTAGTGCACCCCATGGTGTCACACTTGGTTGAATTAGTCCCTTTGATAACAAATCCTATAGTTAAGCCTTTAACTCAAAAAATCTAGTGGTTTTCATTCTATATGGTACCTTAGACTATGGATATGATATAGGTATGATATCAATCAATAAATCAAAGTCATGCTTGGGTGGTAACCATGGTAAGTATTATAGAAACATCTCATGAAAATTTATTAGAAAAGGATAATATTCAATATAAATTCGCATTATCTTTAACTCCATTTTCTCACCCTAAAGTTATGTCTAATTTATGAAATCATCTTGACACTCAGCCTTCTTTAGATAATAGTCAACCTTGGCTTTATGGTTTACAATCTAATTGACTCCTATGATTATATTATATAACCCTAATAGTTTAATAAAAATATATAGTCCTATAGTGAATTCAAGTCACCTAATCTCAGCTTCAACTAAAAACTTGTAAACTTTGACCTTTAACTCATTCCCATACTATGTGAACCATGTAATTTCCATAAATATAACTTTTCTAGATAATTTACTAAGCATTTTAGGAGCAATGAAACATTTTGTATTTCCCATATCAATCAAAATAGAAATTGGATGATAAAAAAACTACATGATGGTTCTATGGGTAAATCTTGATACTCATCTTGATGATTTTCAATAGTTACATGAATCCATTAATGGAATGTACCTTGATGAGAAGTAAAACCCTTATTCTTTGACTTATCTTGAGGACACTCTTGATCCTAATGATCACCTCCACAAATGAAGCAACCTCCAACCGGTCCTTTCTTGTCAAACTATTAGTTTTTATTTAAACCACCCTTGAAACCATTTCCAAGTTTCCTATTCCTTGAACCACTAACAAAATTGGTATTCTGATTATTAATCTAACTCTTGGAGTCTCGACTCCTCTACTTCCAGTTCTTTTTTAAAGTTGGTTTAGAACTTCCAAACTTATTTTTGAGCTCATCTCTAACTTGGGAAAGAGATTTTAGTTTCTATTCCTACTTGACCACCTTCTCAAACACTTAATCCATGGTATATGAACCATGCACATCTAATTCATAACTAATTTTGGGTTTTAATCCCATGATGAATTTCCTAATCTTGAACTCTCATCCACTTGATACTAAGGTACATAATGAAAGAGCTGGGTGAATTTCTCATAGTATTCATTCATTGATAAGTCCCCTTGCTTAATATTCTAAAAATCCATAGCATTTTGATTGAATTATAGCTATGAAAGACATCTTGACCTAAACAACATCATAAATTATTCCCAAGTGGTGGTGGTTGAGTCAAGGTTCATATCAAGCTTTTTATTTGTCCATCAAGTTATTGCTTCACCAAAAAGTTGATATTCTCCTTAGACTACTTTCATGACTTTAGAATAATTAAAAATCTCAAAATATTTCTCCATTTCTATTAGTTGTGGTTCAACTCCATATCCCAAAATAGTTCCATCAAACTTGGGTGGATTTACCATTTTAATATCCTATGCCAACTCTATAGCTAATTAAGCTCTTCTTGTATCCTATGGGACATCATCATGCCTATAATCTCGAGGATGTTCCTTCTTAGTGAGATGCTCTTAAGGTTCCTCTTGCAAATTTTCTTCTTCATGGCTATGCACTTCTTATCCTAGGGCCACAATTTAGTCCCTAGTTTCTTTCATGGCTATAAGGATTTGGTCCAACTTTGTAGCCTTCTCAGTGAAAAACTAATTTAGATAAATAGGTAGATTGGTATTCAATGTACCCTCACCTCTTGGTCTAGTGTGCACCATTGTTCTTCATGTTTAACAAGAAAATAAGTTTGTGTTAGTGGACTCATTAAGTCTTAGAGTTTGAGCCATAACTCTGATACCACAATGTAACAACAAGTATTTTTTTAAAATTAACTACACATATTCATATCACAAATTTCACCATGATAAATCTAATTATTTGTCTCTAACTAAATAAAATAATTTAGTTAACCATAAGGTTTATAGATAATCCACTTAGCTAAGGATCATTATGAACATATATAACAATCAAGAACAATGTTGAATAATCAATATATATTGCATCTAAATTATTAATGAAATACTAGAAATTTAGCCATGGAGAATACAACATTATAAACACTATTACATAATTATAATGAATAAATATTATAATTTTAATAATAAATAATATCTCAAATAATAATACATGATAAAAGTTCCACAGAGCATGCGTCTCCATGACTCAAGTATCAATCTATAATCTCAAATTTAGTCTCTATTGTAGTACTCCATCTAGGAGGGAGAGCATCATCTGAGTGATTTTCCATGCCAACCATGGACCATATATCCCCTACACTATCTCCCAATAAGAGGATGGTCATCCCTTCATAGATGGGTAGATAATGATGGTGCATAAATCTAGAGTGACAAACTAGAACCCATGTGTTGTAGATATCTAAAACATAGTGTGTATCATAAATAAATCCATCCTAATATGATATCATACAAATATAAAAACTATATCAACATATGAAATGACAATATTTAACTATAAACATTACTTTGGCCAAATATTTCAATAGTTATTGATCTATAGGATCATTTAATTTCATACACACCACTCAATAAAATTATACCTCATATTACATTGATGAAACTAATTAATCTAGAGGAACCCATCACACTACTTATTTAGTGTCACAAATGTGATATTTAGTTAATTATATAATAATATAAAAATTAATAGTTTCAATCAGAATATTTCCTATTAGTAGATATAAATATGCTAAGTACGTAAATATAAATTACATCCATTTAGTCCATCAAATGAAATTAAATGAATCTAAGATCCTCTAATCTATTATATAATAATAAATAGAATCGTATACAATCCTCAATAGAAACATACCACCTGGGTAAGGATCATACCTAGACCACAAGTTACTAAATATCAATATGTAACTTTAAAACTTATTTCCTAAACTTTTAAAATAATAAACATAACTTATATATTTTTCATATTTCACAAATATAAAAATAAGCCTATCATTTAAAAACTTTAAAGGATTTATATTTAACATTTTAAATTCCTTATATTTAAAAATTCTACTAAACATCATACACATAACAAACACCCATAATAATTTTATTATGTAAAATATTGGTCATAAGTATTGAATAATGTATCAACATTTCTATATGGAATACAATTACATATTTGCTATATGATCATCAAATCACATGCATATTCCATACATTTATGAATACATTATAAACACATAGTTTAAGATTAATAACCCATTCACTAAATATTCAGAGTGTGCATAAGGTATACTACCCTTACTATTTAGATTTCATTCATTCAGAATAAAACACATTCATCTATATTATTTCATCTATAACCTCATATCCAAACAAATCTTACTTCAGTGGTTAGAATAAAACACACATAGAATTTTATAATATAACTAGTTATCAATTTGAACACAACAAACAAGGCTTACTAATTCTCTTTAATTCAAAATACATAGTCAATATTTTATATCTATTCATTTCATTCTAAGTATATAGTTCTAACCAAGACTTAAGTAACCTAATATATACTCTTTACATTAATCTTGTATACACAGCCAAATACAATCAAATATATCATGATCAAATAAAATTTTGACTCCATTGGTTGGTAACTACGTATGAGAGTTGAATATATATCATATGAATAGCCAATCTTTGTACTCACAAAATTTATTTTTTCCCAATCCATTTCACTATCATATACAATCCATTATCTATAAATCCCATTGCATTTTGTTTAAATAGTCAATGTATGTATATATATATGAAAAATATGGAATTTATTTGGTTTATTATAAATTATTGAATTATCTATGCATTTTATTAAATAAATATGTGTGTGTGTGTGTGTGTGTGTGTGTGTGTGTGTGTAATAAAATTCATATATAATTCAATAATTTATAATAAACTAGTTGACTCCCATATTTTTCATAACCCTTAGTCAGCTCATAAACATTACGGTGTCTTTGTAAGTTCCTTAATGTGTGTGTGTGTGTGTGTGTGTGTGTGTGTGTGTGTGTGTGTGTGTGTGTAAATAAATATTTATAAACACACACACACACACACACACACACACACACACACACACACACACACACACACACACACACACACATACATATATACTATTATATATCTATTTATGCATATACATTGATTTATATATATACCCCAAGCAATCAAAGTATTGTAAGGTATATATACAAACCCCTATATATATATATATATATATATATATATATATATATATATATATATATATATATATATATACCGACACACACACACACACACACACACACACACACACACACACACACACACACACACACACACACACACACACACACACACACACACACACACACACACACACACACACACACAGAGAGAGAGAGAGAGACTAGGTAAGTGAATAACAATATAACCCAAATTTCATTTTATACAGTTGGATAAATTCAATACATAGTCAACCCTTACAACTGGGAATAAATTGATTGTATTTCCTCATACCTAGTTCTTGGTTTTTAAACTAAATTACCATATCCTTAGTATATTAAACTAAAGGATATCTTAATCAAAAACATATATATCCTATGTTAAATATTTATATACCCTTTTTATTTTCCTAGGGTTTACACCACACCTAACAATACACATAACTCATTTATATGGCTACCTAAGTTTTTAAAATTTGACTCAATAAAGAATCAAATCCATTCCTTACAGGGTTTGTGAGAAAATTCTAATGTGCATAGTAAGAGGGTTCTCAACTATAACTATTTTCCATGTTTTTGAGTTATATGATGGGTTTTAAGGATGGCTAAGATATCAATAGGGCCCATCATTTAGCCCATGTAATAGTTTTTAATCAATATAAACTAAACCCTTCATGATTTTGTTATCATAATCATTATATAAAAATAATAGTAATGTTAAAATAAACCAACCTAGTTACAAAATCTTCTAAGAAAATGCCAATGATTTGAGTTTTCCTTCTTTTGCTCACTTTAATTTTCTCTTAAAATCCCTTGTATTCCAGTCCCGCCCTCTACAATATCACCTCCATAATTTTATTCATCTTCATTCTCGTTAAATGCAAAAAAACTCTCCAATTATTCTACCATGATTAACCAATTGGTAGTCAACTAGGTGTTTCCCATGTAAACCAGATAGAGTTATTTCTTAGATGGTATGTTTGACACACATTCCAAGCCAAGTTAACCCTAATAATATCAAATGTTCCTTTATTAAAAAACAAACTCACTTTAAATCATCACCTTTACATTGAAATAAAAAATCCATCAACTTATATGAAAGTCTTAATCATTATACAATTCAAAGATATGTCAAATAATCTCAAAATAACTATGACATCAACCATAATATTAAGTCTATTAAACATAATTACCATGACCAAAGTATTCATCCTTATAAATAGTGGTTAGTTTAATATGACACAAAATAACTTATTGACTCTCACATATAGTAATAAACACTTTGCAAAACACAATGATTTCACCTAATCATTTAACAATATCATCATTGTTTAAATATATTATGAATATTAAACCCTTAGTCAACACTAAATCCAATATAATGAAAATTTTCAAATAATGCTATTGGTATATTTTTGAACTTAGGATATACATTTATTATAAATTATAAATAATAATCTTCTAATTATTAATATCACCTTAATCCTACAGATCAAGTAATAACAATAGAATCCATCTACAATTTACTATATCAGTGCATACATAACTTCACATCATTATAATACACATCTATACCCAATAAAGTATCGAGGCAAGTAAAACATGTATGGATTAACTTGTTCAACCAAGTAATAACATCATATAAGATAATTTACATATAGTAACTAGATTAGTGAAATCACACAACCAAACCAACATGATCATCAACAATAATTAAGATCACACTAGAAATCATATTAACAATCACTTAAATGAAAGTAACACAAAACATGCTACAGTTATCTAACTCAATTAATTGATCATAAAACATGATATACTAGTGTGGTGTGTGCATGGGTGTAAGTTTTTTGTCTATGTCATCCTCTAATGCATCCATCTACACCACCTCTTTGATGATGCTCTCCCTATGTCACACTCTAAGGGATGGATCTATCCTACATCCACCTCACAAAAATGAAGGTAGTTAGCCTGAAATATAAATATATCCATACAATACTATTGTATAAACTAATTAACATTATCATAATATAAATAATATAAAAGTAAAACTAACTCATAACTAATCAATCATGTAAATTAAGAAATATATAACTATCATACAATCAACATATGATATAAAGCTCAATAAATTATTATTTAATCATATAATAACCTTAAAATTCCATAGATCAATAAATTATTTATCTTAGATAGAAATCAAGATTTGACAAATTCTTTATATATATTTAGATATTTGTGATGTGCTATTAAAAAAAATTATTTCCTTCTCCTTATTTCAAAACCCTAACTTTATGCACTATAATATGAAATAAATTTTAATGGGAAAAAGGGTGAAAGTGATGGTTGATGTGAGATCATCCACCCATTATGGCTAAGCACAATATACATATCTAATACTCCAAAGACGGAAGATAAATAAAATTTAGTTCTCCCACCTATCTGAGTGTGTGCAATTAGTGAAATACTAGAATGTAGTGAAATAATATGTATGGATTTCAATACTAGGAAACATATTATTATGGCATTGTGGTAGTATTAAAACTTAACTCAAGTCTTGTTACTTTTAGGGGTTTAATATTTCAAAAATTTAAGGTAATTGTTACCAATGTGAAAATGTATTTCAAGTGTTAACTAAGTGATTTCTAGATATGAATATACTTAGTTTTGATATTTTTATATAAATGTATCTTAAGGTAATTTAATTGAATTGACATGTGAAATATATGGGCTAACCCATACTGATAATTTTAATTTTTAAAAATTACTATTAAAAGGTGCATGGAATAGATCAATCTCATCTAGGAAATCCATAGTGTGTCACTATTTGAGGAACTATGGAAATGTCTAAGGAATATAAAAATGATTTTTAGAATGAGAGAAAGTCTTAGAATGATATAAATATATTTATTTAGAGACTAGGAAAATCCTTTAAATAAGTAAGAAATTATTTGGAAGGTTAGGCCCATCTATGAGTGAATGGATATGAGGAAATGAAAATAAGATTTATGTGTGCACACATATGTCAAGTATACCAAGCCTTAATAAAAAATAATATTTTAAAGTTTTTAATACAAAATATGAGTGTCTAAAATTTCCCTCCTTTTATTATAGTAATGGAATTGATAGAGTAGAAGAATATAAGGTGATCCCTAAGGATAACCATGATGGGTGATCTCAAGTATATAATGAATGTTGTGCCTTTCTTCATGAAAACCTATAATGAAACATTTAGTCATAAATTTTTACTAATGATATAGAATCTAAAAGTGAAAACATTGAACATATATGAAATAAAATATTAAATAATGAATACAGTTGTATGAATGTGAACCAAGTTTTATTTTGAAGACAATAGAAAATGGGGTGATCATGCCCCTTAGAGATGGTATTTTTAAAACCATGGGTTGAGATAAATATTCCCCAACCATAATTTAAAAATAGATAAGTGTTTATAATTTACGTCACACATACTTCAACCCCACACAACTCACTATTTGCATGACTAAAATTCACTAATGACTCAATAAAAATTGAGAAACCTTTGATAATATGCATAAAGTTTATAAATGATCCATTATATATGGATCATATGATTCAATATAAAATATATATAACTAATTCTTGAGTATAACTTTTTCATAATGTGTCACATATGCCATGCATATTTTTCTAATTTAATATACTGTGTAATCTAAGTTCATAATATCATAATATCTTTGAAAGTGTGAACATAAGCACCCAATTTGACAACTTGTTTAATATTAATCATGAAATATATGTAATTATATGGTAGAATATATGAAATACAACTTATAATCTTATTAAATATATAACATATCCCTAAATATGCCCCCAATATATGTTAAATGTTTCATAATCTGAGTAAAACCTATAATAAATTGAGTAAACATGTGCCATTAGGAATTAATTTTTTCCTAAATATAAATATTTAGGTCCAAAATTCTACATTTTTCTACTATGAAATATCAATCTCTAAGACAAGACACTGTATTCCCAACTTTTGAGGTGAGTAATGTAGACATGAATTAGTCATCTCAAAATAAAGGGGTTATATGCATCATGTTATATATAAAATATATAACTAGTGTAAATTTTTTTGATAACATTAGTAAATTTCATTATCCTAGTGGTATTATATCATATTAGTATGTATTATTTCATAAATAATATAAGGTTCATGTCAATATAGATATATCAATAAGAAACATAATGAAATTAAATGTAGTTATGAGAATAATAAATTGGGTTATAACTAATGTAAAATGTAAGATATCTATCATGGAAATACATACAAGAAAAAAATCTCATGATATGGATTGTGACACAAAAATTTCATCAAAAAATCCTAGATCCATCCATATATAGAAAATAAATTCACACACATTGTCATAGTCATGATGGGCATAATAAATCACACACAATAACATTCAACATCACTAAAGGAAAGATCCACACACAATGGAAAATCAAATACCACATAAAATTAGAGTTAATTAGAGAATAAAGAAAGATTCACACTGTAATAAGCAAAAAAGCATTACATCATGTAATTTGTTGACTCTTTTAGGAAGATTTAGGGTGAGAATATCCTAAAGAATAAAATGGATAAGTTATTCTAAAATTAGGTGAATTAAATAATTTAGATTTAAAATATTATGATAGGTATTAAATTATGAAAGTATAATGATAAGAAATGTTATGAAAGTTACATGAAGAAGAAACAATACTTAGCGTATTGCCTGATGTGGAGGCAAATATAAGAAGTGAAAGTGCAAGATAATATAGTCTAATGTTCTACCTATTGGCCAATTTTGGCCAACATACCAAGATTTTTCATAGATAGGTTCGCTGAGTAGAGTATTTATTTAATTTTATGAAGTGAAAAAAATTGTGGATGAAATGAGTGGTACAAAGATCTCATATTACTCAAAAAACTTTTGAAACACTTTAATATAGCTTAAGGTGTAATTTGTTGATATTTGAGGAATAGGTTTGAAATCAGGTTTTCATGGTGTCCAAGCAGTCAATATTATGGAATGGGTGCACATGGGCCCCAAAAAATCATTGGATCTTTCAAGGATTAATCAAAAGCTCATAACATAGGTTTAAATGAACCGGACCATCACCAAGACATCACACAAAAATGAAAAGGTTGGTTCACTTGTACATTTTAAAAGTTTGCTTTGAAAGCCTCATGGGGCCAAAGGATCACATGGAATCAATGTTATTAGTTTCAATATCATCCTTTTCAAAATTCATGTCTTGATGATATTTCTATCAAGATCTAAGCCTTTAAAGATTAACTTGCAGAATAGGACGTGCATGTGAACGTTAAGTATGAGCCCCTACAAATAACCATTTGAATTTAAAATATTCTTAGAAATTCACATGGAAATAAAATTATAGGTGTGCATACATAAAAATTAATCTCAATAATTAACTATTTTGGGTTTAAAGTGTGATGGTTGTGTAGACATCATTGATGGTCACATGGATGTCAAATGATAAGCGTGCAGATCTCAAAATAAATCTTGAAAATAACCCATTGGGGTTTAAATATTTATGGTCACATGGAATTAAATGATGGTCACATGGATGTAAAATTATAGTCATGTAGATGTCAAATTAATCCATGGTAAATATCTATTTGAGTTAAAATAGAGTAGATACAATAGATGGCATTTGAACGTACATACAGATCCAACAAAGCAAGGACAAAGATGATCTAAGTGGGACCAATAAGATATAAGGCCTAAAATTAACTTGTACCATGGAAATATAATGGTGTGACAAAGCTAAAAATATTCAAAAGGGCAAGTCAATATTGATATCCAATGAGCAAGGGTGAGCCCAAGGGATTTTTGACAAAGGTCAAAGAATAAGTTTCTAACCTAGGCAAAGTAAATACAAAGGGACCAAGCTTGAGCATGACCTAGGATGAAAAATAATATATATTCAAGATCAAAGGTTTCCATTAAATATCTATAAATTTAGAAAAGGTCTTATAGACCTAATATAGGTCAAGAGTCAACAACTTGTCAAAAAAAGGACTAGGCATCGAGCAAGATTTTCATCTATTTATTGACTATAGGAAAAGAAATAATAGGATTGGTTTTCAATATATAGTTAGACCCAGTTTAATGCTCCAAAATACAAATAAAATATGTATTTTGAGCCTAATGTAGATTATGGTGATCTACTAGTTATTCAAATGATATAGATATATATAGGTGGATTATTGACTATCTAAAAATAAATAAAGGAGATTGATTTTCAGTTTATAGTAGATCCATGTTCAATATTTGTAGTAAAGAGCATGCCAAGGTATAAATATTATACTCAAATCATCTATAGTCTATAAATAACCTATATCTACCTAAAACATATATAGACATGGTTTTGTCAAGCCTAAGGATATGAGGACCTTATCCTCATAATGAAGCCAAGTGGAAGGTGTGGCAAAGTTAATTATTTAGATTGAAGGATTGGAGAATAAATTAGAGTATTCAATTTTTATCAAATCCTTTAGAGATATTTTATCTTTGAAATAACCATAAATCATCATCTCTAAAGCAAACCCCTTGTCTTCTAGTGCAAGTCTCTCAGACAATAAGAAAAACTTGAAGACTATTAGAAAAAATCAATTTTAACTTGTTAATGATGGACTGATCCTAATTGGATAAAAAATGTGGTGGAGCATCCCTTAAAAGGTGGTATCTCATTAATTATTCTTATATTTCATGCTCCCTCTTCTCTCTTATCCCTCTTTCTATATTATCTCATTATTTTCTCCATGGTAAGGGTTCTTAGATTTTAGAATTTTGATCTTTTTGGGAGACATGGATATTCTCTAAGATATTAAAAAATATGCTCAATTTGATTACGATAAACTCTCTCAATCATTTTTAATAACTACCTCTTGAGGCAATATAATACTTTCTTTACCTATATTTTTTCTTGGGTTTGTGTTTGGTGAGTTTTGCATGATGGCATTGTGTGAAGGAGAGTCTCCCTCATCCATTGTCCTCCTTTCTAACTTTATTAGGGTTTTTTAAAGCTATTTTTAGGTTTGGATTAGTGTTCTATGTGCCATAAATATTATCTCTTAGTGAGTCTTATAAATCCTCTTTGTTTTCATTCATTACTTCCTAAACCTCTTCTATGAAACACTTATGTAATCAACTAGATTTTGAGGTTGTGTGAGCTAGCATTATCTTCTACAAATCTCATCTGGGTTAAAGCTTATGGAAGTTTCCCATTTTAAATTGGTGCATCACCTTTTAGCTTTCTTAGGATACCTTTACCCCTTTATAACCATTTTTCCAGTGACAAACATTAGTTTAGATGATCATTAAGAGTAATTTGGCATTTTACAAAGGTTCAACCCCACCATAGGTGACCCACAGCTTGGGGTTATCCCAATATTAAGTCTTAGTTAGAAGGAGCTTGAAGAACTCCTTCCAAGGGTGTAGATTAATAATTAAATAGTTTTTAGCATGCCCAGTGGGATAAAGTTTATCATTCACTACATGAATATTTTTTGTTTTCTATTCATTAAATCAGCATTTGGAGGTAAGTGTACAAACATAAATAATGACTTAAAGCATTCATCATCTAATTTAAGTAGCCCAAGTGCCTAGTCATCTTAATCTGGTATATATAATCAATCATATTTTGATTAGTATGATTATTTTTTACCTCAGCACCATACTTATTAGGCAAATATGTTTATGTGTTCCCCTAAAGTGGCCCTTAAATAGCCTATCAAACCTATCATGGCCTTTTTCATCCTTTCACCCCTACATATGACCAAGGTCAGCCTTCTTTGCATTCAAATTAGTCATCTAATTCCCCTCATCAAGACCAAGCTTATCCCATTACATCCTTTTCAATAGTCAAAAAAGCATTATTATCTTATATTGAGTTGATAAGGGATATTGGTAAGGGTTTGGAGTTTTCTCTAATCATCCATATCCATGTTCTATAAAAGGCAATGACTGCTCATTAGTTGGTCAAAAATAGATGGTCAGTTTGTGAGGGAGAACAATGGTCATCTTGTAATATTGTGGACATAGCAATGATGAGAAAAAGGTCCAAAATGTAGATAGTGTGTTAATATATTATGAAGAGTGGTGGGCTCATTTGGACTAGTCTTATGTGCCCTCTTCTCTTCAAGAGCCTAAAACTCAACCTTAAAGAGTTTTTTTATCATCCCCCTAGTAAACCTTGTTAAATTCCACCCTTGTCAGAACTTAGAAAGGAAATATTGGACCAAGGAAGAAAAATCATGAAAATCAATTAGGGGGTTGAACTCAGACAAGAATTCCCTATTCATGCCATGGAGGAGATAAGGATATTCTTGCAAGAGTTCTGGAATGCATGGGCATCCATTAAAAAATGTGATTATCCACATGTTGAGAAACAACATATGAAAATTTGGGTATTATCCATTGAAAAAGTGTTTGAGCAATGAGAGAAAGAGTATGTCAATCTTGAGCTAATCAATTTTCCCTCTCCTACCCCTATGCCCATTCCCACTCAAGAGCATGAAGCTATTCCATCATGGATCTTCTCCAAAACTTTTTACCCTAGCTATTTCATGCCCTTACTTTTGAGGCCACCCTATCCTGTAACCATTAAAAAATAAGTAAAATTGTTTGTTCCATACTCATTTTCATCATGGAAATCAGTTTAGAAGGTCATAAATAAGGAGGAGGTGTTAGTTGAGGTAGTCCAAGAACTAGTCCTGGTAAAGGAAGGGTTATTTATGTAAGGAATAAATCAAGAAACCATATCTCAACTTAATTAGATTGGCATATAAGAGTTTCAATACTATCCCTCCCTTCCTCAAGAGCCACCAAAGAGAGCCTTCAATATCCCTAGTTGGAAGGATACCCTCCTAAGCTGCAAGCAAGGTAAACTTATTCACCCTCCCACCATCTCCCTCATGAAGGAATAACCTATTTTACAAAGAATATAGTAGGATCATTTAGTCATAGGTAAAATTAAAGAGTATAATACAAGTATCTATTATTAGGAAATCATGATAGCTAACCCACTTCATTTTAAGGAGGAAGAATCAAGTTTGGACCATCCTTCTTTGCATGGATTTGACACTAATAAATTGGATCCTGGTGAGGAAAATCTTCAATTTGAAAATAGAGTATATTTTGAATAGAATATTGAAGGTATATTATACATATATCAAGAAGTGTATTAGGACTAGGTGTCTGAGGTGGGTACACTTCAAGATGAGGTGCCAAATGAAGACATCCCTGATAGTTTAGAGTATGAGGAAAGAAGATCTGAGTTTGAGTGAGATAAGTGTAATGTTTTGGACCGTGGATGGCCAGATCAACCCTCATTTGTATTTAAATAATGAGATGAAACCTAGAGTGAGGTTGGTGAACAAAACATCTCAAGTGTTCAAGTGATGAATTTTGATGAACATACCAGTGAAGATCATCAAAAGAATGATGAGTTAGACCTAGCTTCCCCCTTTTTTAGAGGAAGAAGACTAATATAGCTATTATATATTGAGTCTTTGTGAGGTTAAGATTGACATCTTTTCTAATGACTAAGAGGAAGGTAACTTCTAGGATGAACTTAAATATTTATGTTTGGATGACACTCTTGTAGCTATAGGTAAGTAGGTCCAAAAAGTAGTTGATCAAAATGCGCATATTAAACATGATCCTAATGAGTCATCAGAGGTTATAATTGTAATTTTTGTCACATTGAAGGACTCATTTCCTCCCTAAGGAGACTAATATCTAAATATTCTTGAAGAAAATAATGATGGGGTATCAAAACATAATATCTAGGTGAAATATGATTGCTTAATGTTTGTATTAACAAGAGGATGTCTTATCAGGTACTTAGCTTGGTTGGAGGATGGCAAAGGGGATCCATAACACATTATGATTAATTTAGATAACAAAATTGAGCCATCAAAAGAGAAGGTTGAAAGTGATCATACAATCTAACATGAACCAAGTTAGAAGACATGGACTAGTATGTCTACATTAGAGATATGTTTGTTCAATTTAGTCCATTAGAGATCACATCAAAAAGATTGGTCATCAAGCTCCCTAGTTCACTAATTATGGTACCTCTAAAGTAAGGTATTTTTCATCTTAGCTTGTTACAAGTTAATGATGCTATAAGTTTCCCATTTGATCTAGTAGGAAGATACTTGTATATTGTATCCCTTTATATATTAGAGTAGTTTTTATGCTTTTCTCTAAGTGCATGTGTGCCCATTTGTTTAATGGGTTAGTTGTTTTTCATTTTTCTGAATGCCTACATGCACTTACCTCTATTTGTTGTTTTTCTTGTTGTCCATTTTACTTCAATATGAGGTTTTGGAAAGGGTTAACCTTATTTTCAACTTTAGGTCAATTTATTGAATCAAATAGGAGACTCCATGCCCAATGGAATAGACAAGGCAACATGGTCTGGGTTCTCAAGCATGGCATGCATGCTTCCCTATGAGTTGCCAAAAATGTTAGCCAATTTTTTCCCACATACTATGATTTTGCCTATATAGGTTAGCTGAGTAGAGTCTTGATTGAATTCGATGAGTTGAACAAATTTATAGATGTAATGAGTGGTCCAAAGATATCATATTGCTCAAAAAGCTTTTGAAACACTTTAAGTTAGATTAAGGTACAATGTGTTAATATTTAAATAAAAGGTTTAAAAGAAGGTTTTCATGGTGTCCAAGTAGTCAAGATCATATAATGAGTTCACATGGGCCTCAAAAAATCATTCGATATTTCATGGATTAATCAAAAGCTCATAACACAAGTTTAAATGAACTAGACCATCACCAAGATGTCATGTAGAAATGAATAGGTTAGTTCAATTGTACATTTTATAAGTATTATAAAAAATCCTCATAGGGACAAAGGATCACATGGAATTAATGTTCTCATTTCTGAGATCATCCTCTACAAAATTCATGTCTTGACGAGATTTCTATCTCAAGATCTAAGCCTTTAAAGATTAACTTGCATAACAAGATGTGCATGTGAATGTCAAGTTTGAGGCCCAAAAAATAACCATTTGGATTTAAAAAATACTTAGAAATTAATTGAAACATAAAATTATGGGTACACAAATGTCAAAATGAATCTCATAAATTAAACCTTTGGTGTTCAAAGTGTGATGGTCGTGTCAACGTCATTGATGATCATGGGGATGTCAAATGATGAGCATACACATTTCAAAATAAATCTCAACAATTACCCATTAGAGTTAAAATATTGATGGTAACATGGATGTAAATGATGATAATGTGGATGTAAAATGATGGGTTTGTAAACATCAATTTTAAGCCATGGTAAATATCCATTTGAGTTCAAATGGAGGTAGATCTAATGGTTGGCATTCGAATGTACATCTAGATCCAATGGAAAAAGGATAAAGATGATGTAAGTGGGACCAAGTAGATCTAAGGGATAAAATTAAATCATATCATGAAAATTTAATGGTTTGAGAAAGGTTAAAATATTCAACAAGCCAAGTCAATATCGATAGCCAATGAGCAAGGATGAGCCTAGGGGATTTTTTATGAAGGTCAAAGAAGTAGTTTTTGACATGGGTAAAGTAAATACAAAGGGATCGAGATGGAGCATGATCTAGGATGAACTAGAATATATATTTTAGGATAAAAGGTCACCATTAAATCTTCATAAATGTAGAATATTTATTTTGGACCTGATATAGATCAATATTAAACTTGTTATCAAAAAAAGGACCAGGCATCGAGCAAGGTTTACATCTATTTATTGACTATAGGAAAAACAATAATAAGATTGGTTTTCAATATATATTTAGACCCATGTTTAAGTTCTAAATCAGAGATATAATATGTATTTTGAGCCATATATATATTAGTATGGGCTACTATCTATTTAAATGATATTGATATATCTAGGTGAATGAATTGAGTATCCAAAAACCAATAAAAGAGATTGGTTTTTAGTCTATAATAGATCCATGTTTAGGATTTATAGTAAAGAGAAAACCAAGGTATAAGTATGATAATAAAATAATATATAATTTATAAATAACGTATATCTTCCCTAAACAATTATAGATATGGTTTTGTTAGGCCCAAGGATATGAGGACCTTGTCCTCATAATAAAGCCAAGTGGAAGGTGTGGCAAATTTCATGGACTAGATTGAAGGATTAGAGAAGTAGTTGGAGAATTTAATGATTATTAAATCCTTTGGAGATATTTTCTCCTTGAAAAAACCATGAATCATCATCTCCAAAGTAGATCCTTGTCTTCTAGTGTAGGTCTCTAAACTAATAAGAAAAACTTGAAGACTATTAGAGAAAATCAGTTTTAACTTGATGGACTAATACTGATTGGGTCAAAAAGGTGGTGGAACATCCCTTGAAATGTAACAAATCATTTTGGATGGCATGATCCCTCTTCTCTCTTCTCCCTTCTCCATCTTCTTTTCTCCATGGTAAGGGTTCTTAGATTTTAGAATTTTGATCTTTCTAAGAGATAGGTATATTCTTTGAAACATTTAAAAATATTCTCAATTTGATTAGGCTAAACCCTAACAATAATTTGTAATAACTAACTCTTGATACAATATAATACTTTATTTACCTTTATTTTGCATTGGGTCTATTTTTAGTGTGTTGTGCATGATGGCATTATGTGAAGGAGAGTCTTCCTTGTCCATTGTCCTCTTTTCTAACCTTGTTTAGGGTGTTTTAAATTTATTTACAAGTTTGGATTAGTGTTATTTATACAATTAATGTGAGCTATCAATGAGTCATATAACTCCTTTTTTTTTTCATTCATTTCTTCTTGAACCTCTTCTATGAAACACTTATGCAATCATCTAGAATTTGAGATTTTGTGAGCTAACATTGTCTTCTATAGATCTAGTGTGGGTTCAAGCTTATGGAAGTTTCTCATTTTTATTTTGTGCATCAGCTTTTAGCCTTATTATTATCCCTTTCCCCCTTTCTGACCCTTTTACCTATGACAAAAATTAGTTTAGGTGATCATCAAGAGGGAGTCATCCTTCTCTAGAGGTTCAACCCCACCATAGGTGACCCACAACCTGGGGATGTCCCAATATTATGGCTTAGTCATAAGAAGACTAAATGATTCTTCCAAGGGTGAATATTAATGCTATAACACTACCTTGATATACCATAAAATAGCTCTGTAGTAGCTTGGACACTATTTTAAAAATCTAGACACTATCATCAACTCTTTTATCCTAATTTTGATGCTTTTCTTCAAAATTAAGTACACATCCTTTTCAAGAATGACCACATATGCCTATTAGATTTAATTTTCAAATTTTATATTTTATATTTGGATCACACACAAAGGTTATATATATATATATATATATATATATATATATATATATATATATATATATATAGCTCATAACCCTATTTCCTCTAATTAGGGCATGCCACCTTGAAAAAGGGGATCTAGTGTGCTCAAGTGAAGTTGAGATAACCTAAAATAACCCTCTATTGATGAAAATTTCATATGTATGCATATAATATGAATAATTACATAGACTGATGTAGTTTTCTCCCTTATGTTGGATTGTGTGTGAACAATTGTGTAATATGATATATGCAAGTGCATGTAGTGATCTAGCATCTAACATAAAAAATACTACTCATGGGCTTCTCTTTTAATTTTTCATACCCATAAAAAGACCAATCCTATAACTAATTTTGGAATATAGAATAATACGTAAGTTTTACAAGCTTGAGAGCTAATTTTTATTAGTTCTAGATATATGTGTGACTGATTTGTACTTGATGATAATGAATGGCATTTTTATTATATTCAAATAACACCTTTTGAAATTATCTCAAAAGAGGTTTAATTAAGATAAATATTCCAACACATACATGTAAATTTTTTTAAAATTTTGACCATTTGTAAGGGTCAAACACTAGTGTCAGACTTGGGACACTAACATTGACACTAGTGTCATATTTTAGATGGTAGTTTTTTGGAGGATAGAAAATTTCTAAAGATATGTAACTTATAGAGAATGATGTAAGTTAGGTTTTATGTAGACTATGGGCTATATTTGATATATTTAATCATAATGTTAGGGTCAAACTATAGGATAAGTATTTAGACACAATTAGATGGCAAACATGAGACTTTTGATAGTAGAAAGGTCCTAAATTGAAAGGTTGACCCATAAGTGATATTTTTCAAGTGTAAAGACTATTTTATCATATAATTTTATATTTTCATATCTACATTTACCCCTTACCATACCCCCCCCCCTCCCCTGCCCCCAATCTAGTAATGCATAAGGATGAAATTAATATTTTAAAGGAAAGAAATGTGTATCATTGTGTGTACAACACACCTTGCTTTGACTTGAGCCTAGTTTAATTTGTTTTGTGTATTCCACAAAACTAGGAACATGTTATATTATAATTAGTGAATATTTAATAAAAATTGAATAATTTAAATACTTGAAGGAATAGAGAGGAAGGAAGGAGTAAATTTTTGTGTTAATACAATCATGTTGCTTCTTGGTAGTTTTATTTGGTAATGATACTTATTTATTGAAGAATTGAATACATAGGTTCAAAATTGAACCTTGAAGATGTGAAGAGGATAATTAGAGTGTGATCATGCCGAAAATATATTGCAAGAGTGAGTTGTGCCAAGGCTATTAATATTACTAAATATCAATTCCATAACTCAATTGTATACATAATTTAGCCAATCTCATCCAGGTTAAATTGTATAATCATATCAACCTATAAAATGTAAGGAGTGCCAAGGCCATCAAGGGCATTGAGTCTCAACCACACTACTCAAGGGAGATAATTGATGTAGATAGGTAAAGCTTAATTGGTGCATCTTGGTAAGATAGGTTCATAAATGTGTATATAATTTGAATATGTATATGTGATTTAATGAATTTTCATGGCATATGAAACTATAACATTTATCAAGATAAAGTTCCTATTAAAATATAACCTCTAATATGTAAACTATGTATAATTTATATCATAAATATTAAAAGCCTATCCCAAATCTTATAATCAATTCCAAATGCATAATATTTTGACCTAGTGTTTATATGAATCATATAAACTATATAAAACTCTACCAATTATATCAACTATGTGTGAGTGTTGACTCATGTCTCTATGACATGACCAACTTATATGAACCTTTTTAAAGGTGATGGGAATGAGATGTGATAGTCACCTTATCTCAAAATTATATCATAATTTTTTATGGTTTTTTAATCACACCAAATTTAGGAGGCATGGGACCATCAAACCTCTCTTGAAAAGAGATATAAAAATCTCTCCAAGGTCCATATCTATCAGGTCTTGGTAGACTAGATCTCACTCAATTGGTTCATTATAAATTATTCCATACAAAGGGTTGTTTTTGGTTCTTACAAAATTCAAATTTTCTTTTAACCTTTAAAAAATAAGAGGGATATGCAAGTCTCATTGTCTCACTCATGTGGGTTTTAGTTGTGTTTTGGAGAAAAATGAGCTACATATAGATTTGCTAAAATAATTCACAATTTTATATTTTAATAAAATAAATGTGACTTATTTTTAAACATTTATTTCACACATATTCATTCAAAAATGCATTAATGGAAATAAACTATTTTATCAATCATGATAAAATGAGATACAAATTGCATTTAAATGAAACTTAGAGTAACCAGATTCATAAAAAAATAGAGGGGGAAAAGAGAGAAAGACTATTAAAATGTAGATAAGTTTGAGTCATTTTAATAAATACCACCCATAATATTGA
This sequence comes from Torreya grandis, assembly GCA_037957365.1. Lineage (NCBI taxonomy): Eukaryota > Viridiplantae > Streptophyta > Pinopsida > Cupressales > Taxaceae > Torreya > Torreya grandis. The sequence goes on from JARHVA010006030.1 coordinate 50,069, forward strand.
TTCCTTTCCTAGTTAAGGAATAAACAACCACCAACAAGAATGATGCAAGAGTCTAAGGAACAAGAAACTAGGAAAATAAATAATACATACACCATTTGCACGTGCAGGAAAATGAAAAATAACTTTTTTATATTTGATTAATAATGATCTTCATTTCAATATCATAATGTTTGGGTATACATTCATCACCTAGTTACAAATTTTGGTAGCATAACAATAGTGTCAAAGTAAAAAAAGGGAGAGATTACATTATAAATTAATAAAAATGTATGGTGTAATGCCTCCTCACTTTAAATTAACAAGATCCAACCCTTTGAAATGGACATGGGTTTGTTAATAGTAAAAAATTTGTTCAATGGAGGGAAAAAGTTCCCCTAAAACTAAAAAATACTTTAATTTGAAATTGAGTTGCAAATTTCACCTTAAAAGCAAGTTCCTTACACTTTATCTCCACTCACACTTACAAAACAAATAAAATAAGTTAATTTTTGGAAAATATGAATAAAAGTGATTTTAGAAACTTATTAAAGTAAATATGAACAATTTTTTATTAGGTTATTTTATCATAAAATCAATTATGCCATGTGGACTATATCAAAACTAGCTTTTTAATGCCCCAAATGGTTTGAAAAATGGACTTCCAATTTATAAGATATGAGCAAAAATATATTTTGGGATCATTTAAGTCATTTTAAAAAAATATAATTTCACCCTTGTGGGATATTTTTTGAGGCTCTCTCACTCCTAGGTATAATATTAGAGCAACCTCAGGTTGTGGGTATCCTATGGTGAGGTTGAACCTCTAGAGAAGGCTTAATTCCTCTTGATGGATCACCTCGAATAATGTTCTACTTGGAAAAGGGTTAGAAAGGGGCAATATATTTTCTAAGAAAGATAAAAGGATGATTCATCAAATTTAAATTAGACTCACATATACTTGAAACCAACACTAGATCAACATAAGACAATATTGGCTTACACAATCTCACAAACTAGTTAATTGCATAAGTGTTTCATGAACTAGGCTCACCACAAAATCAAGAAAACATAGAGGAATTATAAGATTCAAATAAATCATACATTAATGGAAAAAAAAACACAATTTCAAACCTAAAATAACTTGAAAACACCTTTAAAATGGTAACAGAGAAGGACAATAGACATGGAAGAAACTCCTTCAGAATGCCATCATGCACAAGTTTACTAACCACTAGTTTAAGGCAAGAGATAGGTAAGGAATCATCTTATTTGCATCAATAGTTAGTTCTTAAAATTTTTGATAGGGTCTTTCCATGTCGAATGAGAGTCCCTTTCTCTTCAAAAATTAGAAAGTCCTTTTGAAAGTCCAAAATTAGAGAGAGATCTATCTAAAATCCAAGAGAGAGCTTTTAATGGGGAAGAAAATAATAGATATATGAGAAAATGGGAAGATATATGAGGAGCACATAATTATAAAAAATAAATGAGCTACCACCACCCTTCAGTTAATTCTCAACCTTATTGTTTTTAAATCAAGACTAGTCTTCCATCAATAAATTAACTTTAATTTATCTCAATAGCCTCTAAGCCCTCTCATTAACTGAGAAATACACTAAAAGATAAGAATCTATTTTTAATATTATGATTCATGATCCTTATAAGGAGGAAATATCCTTAAGTTTCTATAGAAATTTAATGATTCACCTACCATATTCAACCACCAAATATCCTCTTTAGGATTCTATGCCATCCTCCATGTGTCTTTGCTTTTAAAGATAAAATACTTGTATCCATGAACCTAATAGAGACATGACTATGTCCAAAGATAAGACACTCCATATAAAAAATTTTCTCCTATTCCAAAACCTAAACAAAGTTTTACTATAGATGAAAACCAATCCCATTCATTGGTTTTCATATAGTCATGACCTCAATGAAAATCCCATCAGGATACTTGAATCCATTCTTGATATTTATTAGGTCTTGATTAACCTAATATATTTCTTAGAAAATAGGGCCCATAGATTCTAAATGTTCAAACCAGAGGTCAAAACTAAGCTCTAATGGTGGCCTTTTGAAATATCTATTCTATCTCAACCTAGATCATATTTGGATGTTGATTTTATACATTTACCTACCTAGGTCTATGAGATCCTTTGATTCGACATGTCTACCTTATGTGTCATCCCTGCCATGCCATTTATCATATTTAAAAATATGATTGTTTATTGATTTGGACATGTGTCATCATTTTATGCCTTATGGGACTTGATCAACTCTACTCCATTGATTTCCTTAGAAGTATCCTAAGTTTTGACCTTCATCATTGCCATTGATTTCTGATTACATTCTAAATTGTGCCACTTTTAGCCATGTATTTATCCTTAGGATATTGATGTCAGTTTCATTTGGTTAATTCACTTGCACCATGTGGTAGTCTTTCATGAAATCTAGACTCATTGACCCTTTGACCTCAAGTGCACCATCGATCTACTTTGCATGATTAAACACATGTCATTGATCTTACTTCTAGTTGATTGAAAGTGGAACATTGATCTGATAAGTCACCATGATTGTGACACTTATCATCGATACATTCAATCTCAAGATACACTAAAATTTGACCTCAATCTCACCATTGATCTTTAACTTTATGATTAAATGTGCACCATAGATCTATTTGGGACCATTGACTTGAGCTATCACCTACATGACATTGATATATGATCCGATCATGTGATATTTTGACACTTTCTGGCTCTATGTTTAACCTCAGGTTCCTTTGAAATATTTTAATTCAAATGGATTCTTCTCATGGTTTCAATTTAATGTCCCCATGTACATCTCACTCTACTAGTTCAAATTTGAAGGTTTATATATTAAGATAGATAATTCATCAAGAGACCAAATTTATAGGGGACATTATTGGTGCCAAAAACATTGTCTCCATGTGATCCTTTGGCTTTGAGAGGCCTCCTAAGTATATTTATTAAATGTTTAACCAAACTAACTACTCATTCCTATAGCATGTGCCATAATGGTCTGGTTATTTTAGGCTTGTGCTAATCATATTTGGACCTATTAAGTATTTGATAAACCTTTGATACTTTTTACAAACCTACTTCATAACCCTTACAATTCATGAGCACTAAGGAAATCTTCTGGATCCTTTAACTTGCAATTCTAAACCTGATTCCAAACCTTTAGATTACTCAATCAATAAGAACCCTACTCAACTTCTCACTCCACACTAAGACCTTTATAATATTAATCCATCTAGGCAAAGTTTTATATGTAGGCCAAAATTGGGCAACATATTTTGGTGACATCCTGGGATTAAATGCTTGCTATGCAAGAGACTAGTAGCATTAGCCTATCTATTGGGTATGGATTCTCAATTCTTTTCTCTCAGATGATATGAAATTTATACAAGGTTACCTATTTCCAAAAAATCTCCTCTTGAAGAAATAAGGACCAAAAGAAATAAAACAACAACTATGCCCAAGGCACTTATGGAAGGGAAACACATAACTAAAAGGAAATGTGCATAAGGCACTTACATGAAAACATGAAAAACTAATATTTTTATATATATATATATATATATATATATATATATATATATATATATATATATATATATAATGGTTGCAAACTCTCTTAATAATAAGGATTTAAATGAATGCCTTTGACTGTGATGGGTAATACTTCTCCATCCCGCTGGACAAGACAAAGAGTATTATGTTGTTTACATCTATGAATCAAATAGGTCCCACTCTATAAGCTATAAAACTTGGTATGGTTTCTTAGTTTGCCCTTATTTGAATCCCACTTAAATACTAGATCCCCTTCTTTGAAGACCCTGGATATGTCTCTTTTTTTAAAATATTTCTTGACTTGAGCTTGATGTGACTATAGTGTCTTCATTCCAAGGTCCCTAGTTTCTTCAAGATCCATGAGCTCTACCATCCTCATTCTCATAGGTTCACTCTCCATAAACTCAAGCTAATGGGCTAGATCTAATGCAGGTAGCTCAAGAGAGATGGACAATTTGGCTTCCCTCCCATATACAAGGACAAATGGTGAGTTGCAAATGGAAACTTTGAGAGTCACTCTATCATCCCATAAGGCTATCCTTCACTTTATGTGCCACACTCTCTGGTTCTCTTACGTAATCCTCTTGATAATCTTTATCAAGTTCTTATTTATTGATTCTATTAGTCCATTTCCTTGGGGGTAAAAATTAGAGGATTTACTAAGGTAGATGTGAAGCTAAAGTGCCAATTCACTTATCCTCTTGCCAATAAATGTTAATACATTATCTAAAATTATTGTGGATGGTACACCAAACCTTGTCAGTATGTTATCATAGAATTCCAATATTTCTATCTTATTATCTTCTTTAATGGAAATTACTTCCACCCACCTGGTGAAGTAGTCATCAGTAGTGAGTACCCCTTTGTGTCCTCCTTTGGAAGGTGCATTGATCATTCCTATGAAGTTAAAACCCCACTACATGAATGGATTCTCTACCTAAAATGGGTTGAGAGGAAGGGATACCAATATTTGATTACCTTCAAAAAGAGCACACTTTCGACATTTTCTTACCTATGCATAGGCATCTTTGAAGAGGTTGGGCCAGTAATAACTAGCTCTCATTAGTTTTTCTACTATAGTCCTTGGAGAAAAATTGCCTCCTATAAGCCCATCATGGAATTACTCCAAAAGCCTTGTCACTTGGTCATCATCTATGCACCTTAGATCACTCCATTAAAGTCATTTATAAATATAATCCCATTAACCACTACATAAGGTATGGATTTAAGTCTAAAATACCTTCTTTTTTCTCTATCCATACCTGGTGGGCACTCACCTATCATCAAGAAATGTGTCATATCCTGGAGCCAGTTAGTGTGTGGTGGAGGTGCATCTATTTGTGAGTTCTCTTGTGTCACCAATAAAAATTCCTTATCCTCATGAAGTTACTCAAACATATGTTCACATAATCCTTTGCCTCTCAGTAGCTTAGTGACTTTAATATCCATATCATACTCCATGACCTTGGTAATCTAGGCAACTCTATTCATTTTTAAGTCTTTATTAAGAAGGAAGTCCCTAGAACGAGACACCATAAGATGAACCCTAATATCAAAGAGCATTGGTATAATATTTTTTAGGATTCTCAAAGTTTAAATAACCTACTTTTCTACAAAAGTGTACCCTACTCATACCCCTTCATCCCTTGACTAAAAAATGCAATTAGTTTCTCAAGTCCTTCACTATTCTTCTGCATCATCATAGTTGATATATTGTCAATATTGTTAAAGGTATACAATAAGAAATCTCTTGAGAAGTTAATATTTATGAGTAAGGGTGTTTTGGTAATGGCTTGCTTGATAGCCTTAAATGTTTCTTTGTCTTTATTTGACCATGTGAACACTTAGTTCTTCTTTAACATGGCACTAATGGGTTTCACCAAGTTTGCAAAACCATGTATAAACCTTCTCATAAATTTTATTCTCCCAAAGAAGCTCTGGAATCCATTTTTGTGCTTTGGTAAAGATAATTCCAATATGACACTTATTCTATTAGTGTAAATAACTACTCCCTACTTTAAGACAATATGTCCCAAGAGTTTGCCTTCATGAATAGAAAACACACATTTATTAGGATTAAAAGAGATCTCATATTCTCTACATCTTTCAAAGATCAATCTTAGGTGATCTAAGTGATCACTATCCTTCTTAGAGAAAACTCTAATGTCATACAAGTAGAACAACAACATCTAATTTAATAATCCTTGAAAATCCATGTCCATGGATCTTTGAAAATTAGCCTTAGCATTTGACAAGCCAAAAGGCATCTTTTGATAATCATATGTGCCCCACTTTGTGGTGAAGGTAGTATTTTATTGGTGTTCTTCTCTTACCATCACTTGGTTGTATCCTAAATACCCATCCAAGAGAGAGAAACATTCTAAACCAATAACTATTTCAAGGATTTTCTCTATGGATGGTAAAGGGTAATGATCTTTTAATGAAACCCTATTTAGGTCCATAAAATTATCACATAATCTGATCTCCCCTTTATTCTTCCTTACAGGTTCTAAGTTGGCTACCGATGAGGAGTGCTTTATGGGAAAGATGATCTTGGATTCAATCAGTTTAGTCAAATTTTTATTGATAAGATCTTTAATTTTGTGGTTGATGGGCCTTTTCTTCTACTTGATAGTCTTGGCATTAGCCTCTAATTCTATAGTGTGTTAGGGTAGCTTCAGATCAAAGCCTCTTAGGTCACTATATTACCAGGCAAATATGTTTTCATATTCTTTACAAATCTCAATTAAATCATGCCTTTTAGCCCTAGAGATTAACTTTACTAGTTTGAGGAGCTTGTCTTTAAGAATCAAGACTCTTTCATAGTTATCTACATTAGTTGACACCACTACCTTATCTTTTCTCATATGGTTTCCCTCATGGAAAAAACCTTCAAGGGTGAGTAGCATTTTAGGAAGTTTGTTAGACCTCAAATAAACAATTTTATCCTCATATTGATGTTGAAATTTAGCTTGGTTTAATGAGGATAACTCTACTTCCTACTGCAAGAAAAAACAATCTTCTTATCACTATTAAAGATCTACCAATGACCTTTATTGTCTGGCACTAATGGTCTTACCACCACTTTAACATGTAGCTACACTTTAGACTTTTTTAATTCATTTGGGTGGTCAAACTAAGCTCCCATAGCTACCAACCTATCAACATGTTGATTTCAGTTCCTTAGCACTATTTGGATGTTAAAATCTTGAAAATCCTCAAGAATGTCACACACTATATGTTTTTAGGATTTGATTAAGGGATTCTTTGTGATGATCTAGCCTCTGACTTAGTGCACTATTAGCTCACTATCCCCATATGCTTTCAACTACTTAATTTATCTCCTAATAGCCCACTAAAAGCCATATATGAGACCCTCATACTTAGTTTCATTATAAAAACAACTAAATTGTAACTTGTAAGAATATAAATACTTATCATTGGAGGGAGATACTAGCATTTCATCTAAACCTACCCCATGTTACCTCCTTTAGTTATCAAAGAACAATTTTCACAAACCACTAGCATCTTTTTGTGGCCTAGTGAGGGATGACATGGATTTAATCTCCTCATGCAAATAATAGACTCTTATGTCTCTTTATTCAACACCTTAAAAAGGGTCAATTAATTGATTTTCACTCCATAACTCATCCAAGAACATATAAGGTATCTCTTTATGATGAGTGTTTAGTTATTGACCAATAAGGTGTTCATCTTCATATAAGATGGTATTATTTATGTTTGAACTAGCAGGCCCATAAACCTCTATGTGAAATTATGTAATAGGCTTAGATTTGATGGATACCTTAGTTCCATACACTGTCTTGAAGGCCATATAGGACCAATCTACTATGAGATAACCCCTAATTTTTATTGGGAAGTCTATAGATAAGTATAGAGAAAAACAAGGAGGAACATATAAAATCAACACATCTTGATTTGCTAAAACACTAGGAAAAACATGTAGGGTCAAGTTTAGACCTTTGATGATTCTAGATAGTTTGGTGGAGAATCCATCAAGCTATAAAATTCCCTTAGATTAGGCTTCATACTTCAAACCAAGCTAGTCTACTATTGAATTTGACATTAATAAAGTACTTTCTTCGTTATCTACCATGTATTTGTATACTAAGGAGTCACCAATGATTATATAAATATAGGAGGCAGGATGTTTGATCACCTTATTTTGGTTCCCTTCATCAGATCCATTGGTTGTATTGTTGAGAACTAAATTTTCCTTGCTTAGTGGTTTGTCTAAAACATTGATCTTTGACATACCCTCCTGAAGCATATCCACCTAACTAGGCATAGACAACATTTCCCACATTGGCAAACTCATATTTGATCTCTTCATTTGTTTAACAATGTTGATTGGCAAACTACCAACTTTTGTTTGTGCTTTGGGAGCCACTAATGTATTTTTAACTTGTGAGTTTTGGGGTAAAAAGGTATTCCATTAATTCTAATTTTTTGGAGTTATTAGAGCCTTTCTATTAGTAGTATCTTCCTTTAGTTTTAATAGTAAAGGATTAATGGTAGGAATCTCTTTAAATGCTTCATGGATACCATCTATATTCTTTCTTTTGAATCTTTTACTAGTTGCCACTAGAATGTATGCTTGATTAGAACTAACCTACTAATTGGATGCATAGAATTATTCTTGCTCATAATTAACCATTGTAGCACCCAATTAGCTTGGTCCTTCCTGAGGATCCTAGCCCTATTGAGGTACTTCTATCTTTGTCATTATATGTGCTTCTACATTTTAAGCCATAAGATCTTGATTATATCTATAGCTGGTACATTGATGTCATTGCTCATTAAAAACTTGATTAAACTTAGCATTTGGGATAATGGATTGACCAAAAGACTAATTTTAAGTCATAGTACCCTAACTTTCTTGGGAAATTTTGTTTTGAGCAGGGACCAAAGTAGTAGAGGTGCTTGTAGCATTTGGATTATAATTGTTTTGCCTAGCATAATTAGATTGCCCCTATCCTTAGAAATTCCCTTTGTAGGGTGGCCTATTTGTTTGAAAATATTGATTCTAAGGCTGATATATAGATTGATAATGTCTATTAAATTGAGATTTCTACCTCTTCACATTTACAAATTCATTTCCAAGAGATTGAAACATGCTCTTAAGCTCTTAGAAATTCTCATTTTCTTGGGAGTCACTAGGTAGACTAGTTGAAACATTTTCCTGCATTGTTGTAGGTATAGAAATAAGTTTTGGCATAGGAGGAATGGTAGAAAATAGAGGAATGAAAATATAAGGTGTTTGAATCTAAGGGAATAGAGGCATTGGTGGTCTAGGTGTAAGCTTTCGAGATTGAACTAGACAATTTTATGCTTTGATTACCACCTCATAATCATTTGGTAATGTGTTTCCCCCCATAGACTAAATCATTACTGTAATATCACTATTGAGGGATTTTAAATATTAAAGGAAATCAAAGTTTGGAATATGCCTAATAGAGATTGGGATAATATCTCAATTATTCTGAAACTTATTATTGGAAAATTGCATAACCTCATGAGGATCCCTCTTAATTGTGGTTAGTTGTTCTTCAAGTTATAAATGGTCACTTTTTTTTTCAAATATTTTACAAAAGGCATCACCTAACTAATCTATTGATTTCATGGATTTAGCATTGAGTTTTATATACTATTCCAAGGATTTTCCCCTAAAGGAGATGGAAAATAGCCTAATATCCATATTTTCCTTAGTGATATTATGAATTTTGTAAAATTTGTGTATATCTTTGAGGTGTTCAGAAGGGGTTGTAGATTAGTCTCCATTAAAATAGGGAACACTCTTAAGGGATACTACTAAATAAGATCATACTGCTAGAGGTCTAGAAGACTCTAACCATTGAAAGCCACAAAAGGGAATGCTCTAGGGGCTACCATGGTCATGAAAGGGATAACAAAGATATTCTTGTAGAGGTAGGTTTGTAACTTGGTTTAGGAGGAAATTTTAATTTATATAGATGTGTATTATAAAATGTTAACCTTTTTACTGAGTTTAAATGTAACTCAACAAATTTAAAAAAAATACCTCTAGAAGATAATCTTGTAGTCACCTTTTGCATGAAAGATAAATATTGTTTTGTACTAGAATGTTGAGTGTTGTTCAGAGTTTCTAGATACTATTGCATGAAAGCTATGACTATTGTAAATTGATCAAGCCAACATCAAACTCGACCAATATTCTTTGAAAGTAGCTCCCATCAGGCATGCCAAAAATTGTTGTAACATAGAATTATACCATTTTGGGAGATTTTTTTAGGCTCTCTCAATCCTAGTTACAATATTAGAGAAATCTTAGGCTATGGGTATCCTATTGTGAGGTTTAACTTTTGGAGAAGGATGAATTCCTCTTAATGGATCACTTAGACTAATGTTCTATTTTGAAAAGGGTTAGAAAGGGGTAATAAGGTTAATAAGATATATAAAAAGCTAATGCACCAAATTTAAATGAGACTCACATTTACTTGAAACCAATGCTAGATTAGCATAATAAAATATTGGCTCACACAATCTCACACATTAGCTAATTGTATAAGTGTTTCATGAAGTAGGCTAACCAAACAATCAAGGAAACACAAAGGAATTCTAAAATTCATACCAAGCATCCATTTATGGAAAAATAACACAAGTTAAGACCTATAAATAGCTTTTAAAAACTTTGAAAGAGGTAAGGGAGAAGGACAATGGACATGGAAGAATCTCCTTCACAAAGACATAATGGACAAGCTTACTAATCACCAGTTTAAGTCAAGAGATAGGTAAGGAATCATATTATTTCAAAAGGAGGTAGTTTTTATAAAATTTTATAGGTTCTTTCCTTGTTGAATTAAATTCCATTGCTCTTCAAAAATTAGAGAGTCATTTTGAGATTCCAAAATTAGAGAGAGATCTATCTAAAATCCAAGAGAGATCTTTCAATGGGGAAGAAAATAATAGATATAAGAGAAAAGTGGAAGAGAGAGGAGGAACACATCATAAAAAATAATAAATTATCTTCCACCACCCTTCAATGAATTCTCAACCACATTTTTATCAAATTGAGACTAGTCTTCCATCAAAAAATTAACTTCTATTTGTCCCAATAGCCTCCAAATCCCCCCATTGGCTGAGAAATACACTAAAAGAAAATAATATATTTTGAATATGATGAGTCATGATACTTATAAGGAGGAAATATCCTTAAGGCTATAAAAATAATTGAATGCTCCACTTACCATCTTCAATCACCAAATCTCCTCCTTGGGATTTTATGCCATCTTCCACTTGTCTCTGCTTATAAGGAAAAAATCCTTGTATCTATGAATGTGATAGAGCCATGAATATGTATGAATATGAGACACTCCTTCACATCACAAATTTTCCCCTATTCCAAACCTAAACATAGGTTTAATATATATGAAAACCAATCCCATTCATTGGTTTTCATATAGTCATGACCTCAATGAAAAGTCCATCAGGTTATTTGTGTCCATTCTTGATATTTATTAGGTCTATATAAACCTAATATATTTCTCAAAAAATGGGGCTCATAGGTTCTAAATATTCAAACCAGAGGTTAAAACTAAGATTGAATGGAAACCATTTGAAATATATGTTTTGTCTCAACTTGGATCATATTTGGATCTCAATTTTATATATTTTCCTTCTTGGGTCCATGAGATCCTTTGATCCAATGTGTCTACCTTATGTGGCATCCCTACCATGCCATTTATCATATTTAAAAATATGAATATTTTTTGATTTGGAAATGTCTCCTCACTTTGTACCTTGTGGGACTTGATCAACTATACTCCATTGATTTCCTTGAAAGTCTCCTAGCTTTGACCTTCATCATTGTCATTGATCTACAATATAAATTCTAGATTGTGCCACTTATTATCCCCATGTTTATCCTTTGGATCCTACTACCAGTTTCATTGACCCTTTGACCTCATACATACCATTGATCTGCTTTGCATAGTTGAATGCATGTCATTGATGTTCCTTTTACTTGATCAAATATGCACCATTGATATGGTAAGTCATCATGATTATGAAAATTGTTATCAAAACATTCAATCTCAAGAGATATTCACCTTTGAATTTGATATCACCATTGATCTTTAATTAAGAACTTAAATGCACACCATAGATCTATTTGGTCCCACTAACTCAAGTTACCACCCATGTGGTATTGATCTATGATCCAATTAAGTGAGATTTTGAATTTTTTTGGATCTATGTTAAACCTTAGGATCCTTTGAAATATTTTAATTAAAATGAATACTTCATGTGTTTTTAATTCAACATACCTGTGCACATCCCACTTTGCTAGTTCAACTTTGAAGGCTTACATCTTGAGATAGACAACTCATCAAGATACCAAATTTATAGGGGACATTGTCGACACAAAAAACATCATGTCAATGTGATCCTTTGGATTTGAGATGCATCCTAATTAAATTTATTAAATTAACAACCAAAATGACCTGTTCATTCCTATGTGATGTGCCATGATGGTCTGGTTCTTTTAGCTTTGTGTTAATCATGTTTGGACTCATTAAGGCTCTAATAAGCCTTTGAGTATTTGCACAAACCTAATTCATGCCCATTAAAATTAATGAACACCAAATAAATATATTAGATCCTTTCACTTTCAACTCTATACCTAATTATATACCTTTATATTACTCAATCAACAAGAACCCTGCTCAACTTTTCACACAACACCAGGACCTTTAGAATATTGATCCATCTAGGAAAAGTTTTATATGTATGCTCAAATTGACCAATAATCAAGTGGGAATTTTTTAAATTTTAAATTAAAAAAATTAATTTATAAAATAATAATAAAAATGATTTAATTAAGACCACCCCCATATATCTATTCTTTTATAGGCTCTACAAATGGATGGGTTAATCATTAGTGGCATGACTGTGTGACCTAGACCAACACCGATGGATGGCCTCTACCAACTGGTCCACACACATCATGATAGGTATCTTATGAAAAACTAAACACTTTAAATTTCCAAAACAAGGTGGTTTAAAATTTTGGATGGGAGGTGAGGTGTCATAGGAAGTGGTTTTTACAAAACCATAGTTTTGAGAAACCACTTAAATTTTTAAATTTGACACCATACAACCATAGACTTGGGTCCCCATGCCATTTTTAAAATTGATTTTTAATTTTTTCCATTAAATAATTATTTTTGGATTCTAATTTTTGAAAATGAATGAATTTTTTAATAATTAATTTTTGGCTGATGTTTTGGGGTCCATAAATTAGGTCATTTCACTACAAAAATAAAAGGCCAAGATGACATTTTTAAGTGATGTGGTAAATATGAAACTTATCTACATGAGCCTTAATTTTATAAAAACAGAAATTTTAAAGTCCCATAATGTACATAAATTAAGATACATCAAGTAATACAAGGATGCAAGTACATATATTTAAGAAAGTGAGATATTCACATTTAGATTTGAGGGGAAAGACTCCATTTTTATGTTAAGTGAAAAACATGAATTTTATCATATAAATGTAGTCTTTCCAATAAATATGATCATGAGTCTCATTTCAACATGCAAATCAAGATAGACCATTAATGAAATTTAGGAGTGTTTAGACTAATGATATTGTAGTGCAAGCAAGAGATACTAAAAAAACTAAAAATAAGTTCCTTGATTTGAAGAAAAATTAGGACATGTTGTGTAAGAAATAACAAATTGTGACTCTACTGGGAAATACCCTTGAGTATTTTTAAATGATATAAATATGTCTAAAAACCCAAGATATATAGCTGAGACTATACATGGAACATGAAAATATCTGAGAGAGGAGAAGATAGGAACAACTAAGAAACCAAATCTGACATTCTCATTGACCTGGTGTGTGCAAATGTGTTCATTAACATTTATTAGAAACTAATAGGATTATCTACCATGGATGTAATCATTAAGATAGTAAATCCTACCTTTAGAATGATTTCTAATATATTGTTCCACTACCAACTAATCATCCAAATTTTCATTTAAGTTATATTTGATCCCACTAAGGCCTTGCTCTACTACTAACTAGGCATCCATAGCCCTAGTAGTAGTTGCCTAGATCACCCAAAATTGAGTTTTTTATAATTCAATGTTCTATTTTTCTAATATTTTATTTTTTTATTTACTTAGAATATCAATTATGGGTTGGAGACCACTGTGAAAATAAAATACACATAATTATATATTTTTCACCGTACTAGGTTCATCCAAGAAAATCTATAAATCATTAAAATGTGATTTTTGTGCTTAGTTTTGAGAAAATATCATCATTGACAAAATATTTTATCCATAATTGACCCAAAATGAGCTAAATACATATCACACATAACAGTTTAATCTTTTGAAATTGATTCATAAATAAAATCTAGCATTGCAAACTAGTCAGATTACTTACACACCAAAATGTCATATGTGTCACTTACTTACAAGCCTTTTATTCTTCATTATTTGACTAATATGGAACCTACAAGAAAAACATATGGGTAAAGACAAAAAAAGACAAGTAATGAGGCTAAAACAATAATTTAAATTAGTAAAATCAAGAAAATAAAACTAAACTAATTACGAAAGTAGAAAATGAAAGTAAAAAAAGTAGTAAAGGGAAAAAGAAAGTATGTGTAGGGACTTTCTAAACTCATTAAAACTTGGAAGTAATGTTTGAAATATTATCCATTAATATTAAATGGAACATCCTCACCAATTAAACACCTTAGGATGAATGCATTCTCACCTAAAATTTTAGATATTTGGTAGGGACCCAACCACAAGGCATCAAATTTACCATGTTGTCCCTTTTTCTCATGAGCCTTGTTCCAAAGAAGGAATAAATTAGAGATTCAAAAGGATTTCACTTTATCTCATTTTTAAAACCAATGTTTGATGAATCTTTGGTGTTTGCTAAAGTGTAATAAGGATACATCACTTTTTCCTTCTAGTTGTATTAGGTGCAGGAGTCAAACCTTAATTTTATCATTAGTTTCCAAGTAATCCATCATGAACTAAAAGGTTGAAATTATTTGGTTCAAAGGAAACATAAGATCTTGTCCATATACCATATGATACAAGAAAATACACAAATAAGATTTAACTCTACTCCTATTAAACCATAATGTAAAATTTAAAACTTTTTGCCAAACCCCAGGGCTCTTTTCCAATAGTTTCTTAATTACATATAATACATTTGTGTTTGTCAGTTCAACAACCACATTACCTTGTAGGTAATAGATAGAGGAATATTTGATAATTACCTATTTATCATAATCCCATTCAATGAATTTTAATGAGGATAAAGTAGGACCATTATGACATACTAGAGTAGAAGGCATCCCAAATTTGGTGATGATGTGATCATCTAGGAAGCTGACTACCATGTTATTCATGCAATAATTAAATGCTTTAAATTTGGTCCATTGGGTATAATAGTTAGTTATTATAAATATGAAATTATGTCCTAAAGATGAGTTATTTTTGATATCACAAATGAAGTCCAATCCCCATTTTTCAAATATTTAAACCTCAATAACGAATTGTAATAGCATGGTAGGGGTACATCCTCTATGTGAAACAACTTGGTAAGTATGACAAATCCAGACATAAGCATAAATATCTTTAAAAACATGTGGCTATTATTAACTTAACCTAAGTATCTAGTGGGTCTTACCACTCCCTAATAAGTGATAAGTTTCATATTTCCCTTACAAATTATAAAGTACTCTAGTTGCTTCTTCTTTATTTAGGCATCATAGATATATGGCTTCATGATTATTTATATATAGTATGCCTAATTTGATCATGAAACTACTAATTTTTAGGTGTAATTATTTATTATAAGTGGATTTCAAATGGGTTGGGCACTCATTACTTAGTAAATAGTAGATTAAATCCTATTACCATTCATCATTTGTGATGTCTTTCATGATATATTGTTGGAAAACAATATGTTGGTCCACTTCAACTATTACCTTATTGATTCATTTACCTCTTATGATCTTCATTGGTTGGATCTCTATGTCAAATTATTTAATAATGGTTATCCACTTTAACCTTCACTCACCTAACTCATTTTTCATTAGCATAACCTTCAAGATTAGATTGGGCACAGCTATAAATACCTTGTTGTGCAGAATATAATGATTAAACTTTTTTAAGGATTCAATTAATGAAAAAGATTATTTATATATTATTAAATACCTTATTTTAAAATTTTATAGTGGATAAATAATGAGTGAGACAATTCTCTCATCTTTGGATTATCTCTTTTTCATTAATAATATAATACTTGAGTGTTTAGAAGTAAATGAATATATGTAGAAGAGTTGTGTATAGTCAAGACTGATTAACACCATTGTATTTACAATAAATGTCTTGATTTGAGTAAATGTGATTGTGATTTAGTCATCAATTCAATTTTTTCATATTTATTTAGCATGTTGTTTAGTAGTCAAACTATCTCTACAAAACTTAAGATGAAATTCCTTACAAAGTTGATCTTACTAAAGAATGACTTCATCTCTTTTCTGCTACTAAGAGATGGTATTTTTAGGATTACCTCTACCCTTTTTGGGTCTATCAAAATGACTCTTTATGAAATAAGGTGGCCCAAAAATTTACCTTTTATCACCCTAAATGTACACTTCTTTGGGTTTAGATAAATTCCATGATCTCTATGTAGATACCTAAAACTGACCACAACTAGCTTCTATCTAGACTTCAAATTAATACATGTTAACAATTGCATATTAAGCCCAAGAATAATTTAACATCCTAAATTTAATTTTTCATCATTTTTAAAAGCTCAAAATCATGTTGAGGCATCCCTAATTGGGGTATTTTATCATATACAATAATAACCTCTCATAGATTCATCCCTAATCATCTTGTGGCATCACAACTATTAATTTGGCCTATAGAACTATTAAGTGGAGAACTTTCACACTTTATTAAATATTTAAATACATAAAAAGGTAATAAAAATCATCTAATTAAACAATATTAAATGCTTATTTGAATTATCCATTTGAAATTAATGAATACATAAAAATGGAAATTCTAAAATTCAAAATATCTAAGCCTTTCATCATTGCCTTTATGAGTTGTCAAGATCTTTGAAAATATCCCAAAATATCTAATTTGAGATCCATGCCTATTAATTACAATTCATAATTACTTGATAACTATTAACTCAATTGGAGTTAGATTTAAATCACCTAGGTTTAGTTTGAACCCATTCCAAACCTAAACTCAACCTTAACTCACCTTGGGTGAAAGTTAATTCTCAAGGTTATAAATAAAAGTCCATGCCTATTGGTTTTTAATATATTTTGGTGTAAAGTTATTATGCACAAATATATTCAATAATATTTACAAGTAAGGTTACCATGCCCAAATCTTAAGCCAAGAAAAATCAAAGCCAAGGTGCCAAGGAGAGAAGGATCCAAGAAATATTTATTCACAAAGACTTATTGATGCACAAGCCAAACAAGTAATTCAAAAAATGCATTTGTATATCCCAAGGAAGGTAAAAGAGTTATGTCTTTTAGTTTTTTGTTGTATTTCACATATTTTTGTTACTAAACTCTCCCTAGCATCTAGGATAGAGATGTTAAGAAATTAGTTTGTTCATTTCATGGCTTTTATAATACTAACACAAATATAACCTCCCCTCTATGTCAAATTCATAGTTCACACTCTACACCATTGTAATATTGTTCTCAAATCTTTCACATG
The DNA here is from genome assembly GCA_037957365.1 of Torreya grandis. Taxonomy (NCBI): domain Eukaryota; kingdom Viridiplantae; phylum Streptophyta; class Pinopsida; order Cupressales; family Taxaceae; genus Torreya; species Torreya grandis. The sequence goes on from JARHVA010006030.1 coordinate 67,435, forward strand.
GTCTTCCTGATTCTTGGACAAGATAGTTAAATCATCTATGTATATGACTATGCATTTATTGATAAGTTCCTTAAATTAAATATTCATGGCATGTTAGAAGGTGGCACCTATATTCATTAGGCCAAGTGGCATCCTTTTGTATGATAATGTAACCCACTTGGTTGTAAATGATGTATTTATTCTATCGTCATAGTTTACCATTACCTAATTATAGTTTGAATACCTATCAAGAAATGACATTATTTGAGATCCGTTTACTATATGTAAGAATTGATCTAGTGAATGCAATAGGTAATTATATTTTTCTAAGGCTTTATTCAAGTTGTATAAATCCACATAGAGATGTATATCTCCATTATTATTTTAAATGTATACCAAATTATCCACCCATGTGGAATTCTCAATAGGAAAGATGATCTTTGTTGAAAGCAATTCTTATACTTCTTTTAATATAAATGGATCTATTAACGGATTCATCGGTATTTGCCTCTAATGAAATTGACTCCCAGCTTGAGGGTAATAGTATGCATGAGAATAGATGTGTCAAATACTTTTAAGTACGTATAGCTCCATGTTATAACATACTTGAAGTCCTTTAGGGATTGTACAATTTCATGTTTCTCCCTCTGGGTACATGTTATGCCTAGAAGCACATTTTTTGATTCATTGGCATTATATAGATTGAAATACTAGTTTAGCATACCTTTAGTAGGGGTTATTTTTTATTTTTCACCTTGGTAATCCATATCAAACAATCACTCTAATTAGATCATGTCGTTAGGTATACTATTAGTTTTACCCCTTCATCATCTAGTTTAAACTCTTTTTTATCATCTTTATCTATGATCTATGACTCAAATACATATATTTGGTGATGAAATTGGTGATATGATAATCATTATTAAATACCTAGAAGTTCTTGATATTATCAAAACTGGGAATAGAGACTAACTCCACTAAAAACCTTCTTAACTTGGAGTTAAAAATTGGTTCCAAGGTGATTTACACCATTTCTAATGCATATGTCATGTAATTATTCCTAGGAGGTAGAGTTTAAATATTAAATGCATCAAAATCCTCCATCAATTTCCACACTCATCTATGGTACCTAGACAAACACTTGTCATTACAATCATACTAGCTTCTAACTTTACTTGACCACTAGTTTTGAATCACCAAGCACCTTGAGATTATTAACCTTCTTCCTAAGATAAAATTGGAGACCATGAACTAATGAATCATATTCATCCACATTATTTATGAAATCAGATTGTAGGAAAAAATCAACTAGGTATGACTTTCCTTGAGGATTGATTAGATCTACATTAGCACCAAACCCACTCTTGGACTTAGAGCCATCAAATTTCAAATTACGCAAGTGGTTTTTATTTGTATACACTAGAATCTAAGAGGTAGGTGTGGATTTAATATTTATCTCCTCAAATTTTTCATCAATTATAAGTGTGTATGCAATTTGTTTCTCTAATGACAATGACCTACTAATTAGGTTATTAAAAGTAGAATTAGGTATTAGGATACCTAGAGTGGTTATTTTAGAATTTTAAAAGCTTACAAGTCCTTTATTCTCACTTGGATTAGCCTAATTCACACTCTCATATGCTATGGAAACACTAGAGAATGGAGGTATCTCAAGTGCATAGAGGATATCATATTCATCTATATAATACAACTCCTTAAATTATAATTTTTACTACATCAAAAACATGTTAATGGATTATTTATCATAATCTTCCATCTCTTTCTGAAGTGCATACACCCCAATATCTACATCTTTAAACAAGATTTCATTTGTTTTAATATATTTTGTTATCATGTGTGTCATCTTAGGTTCTATTTAAATTAGGATATGGTTGGGCATGCCATACCATAGGAGCCACATATGAGAGAAATCAATTTCCATGTATCCATTTAACATTATAGACCAATAATTGTTTAGGAGCATACCATATGAATCAAATATATCCACTACCTAAATATCAATAAATTACCTAACTCTTGGATTAGAATACAACTACATATCAATGTTTTTAAGTTTAAAAACCACCTAGATATTTGATTTATCCAATTAAATAAACTTTATATTTAACTTTGTGAGACTCAATCCTAATCTATGGCAAATTGCATATGGCATCACATTTTTGGAAGCCCCTGAATCCACCAAACAATTTTGTAAGTTCTAACCAAAAATATATATTGCTAGGAGAAAAAGAGGATTTTTATTTATAAATTTAAACATGAGTGTTAAAAGTCCTATTAGTTTATTTCCCTTTAGAATTAGATAATTCTTTCATTAACAATTCATTTTGGTTAGAAATTTGGATCAAATCAAACATTGTTATATTGGCCTTAGTTTTCTTTAGGTCATCTACAATGTTATATCCATGTTTGTTTTATTCCACCAATTTATTAGTTTGTGGGGAGTAGAGTTTTTCTTTGGTTGATAATACATGATAGGTACTTGAAGTAGAAATGGGTTGTAACTCTAGTTTTAATCAGGTATAACTTGAGTGTTGTTTGGAGGAGTAGACATAGTTAATAGATTTTGAAACTTAATCCTCAAATGATAAGTGTTTCACCTTTGAAATTATTTAAATACATGAACCTCATCTAGGTTGTCTTCGTGCTCATTTTCTCTTTTGAATGGAAACTCATAAGTCTCCAAGACTAGAGTCATACCAAGGTTTCTCTCACCTTGATTAGAGCTATTATCAGCTATAGGAACTAGTTCTAGATTGTCCATCTCCTTATAAAATATGTTTGAGGCACAAATAAACTCTGCATAATCAATTTAAGTGTGGTCATCTATATTGTGTATCTTGGACTAGGTGGGTAGTGCTAAAATAGCTAAGTTCACTACATTTGAAGCACTTTTTTTGTTATTATGATTTTTATTATTTAATGGGCTAGGTATACCTCTATTATTTGGCCTCATGTTTCATTATCTGTTAGTTATCTTGAAGTTGAAATTTATGTTTGGTAGTGGGTTATTTGCATTTTGGCTAGTGTTCTGAGGCACTTGTCTATACAAATTGACTATATCATTTTTCAACCTTTGAGCCATTTGCTACAATTTTTCTACCTCTAAGTTTGAGCTAAATTTTTGTTGATTTATTGCTTGTGGTTATGGGTTAACCATAGGTGAAGTAGTGTTTAGAAACATATGTGTAGTAGGATGTGCTTGGTTATGAACATTGTTAATAAGTGTCTGGTTGTTTAAAAATGATGGGATACCTTATTGGTTACTAGTGGAAGCAACCTAAACACTAGTGTTATACATGTAAATAGTGTTGTTGTATGCCATAAGAATAAGCTATTGATTATTTTCATATGGAAAAACATGATTGGGATGTGTATAAGGTTGACCATTGGGAATATAATTCATAGGCATTGGATTGTAGATTAGATCTAAAATTGTATATAGAGAACCTAGGCTTAGATTCATTAATAGAGTGTTATGATGAAGAGCATGGTTTATCATTGGAATCTAATTATAAGCACATGGTTGGCTAAGTGAATGTAAAGGACCAAATCTATAACCTTGTGGCACCATTTTTTGTTGAATGTTGACTACCTCATTATAAGACAAGGACAAGGATAAGAGGGTTGTAAAATTCCTTCTAAGGAACATGGAAGTAATTGAATCTAAAAACCTTAGGTATGTCTATATGGCATTCACTTTTAATAGCTTGTGTAATCATGAATTGAATATACTCATAGGTTTGTTTATATCCCTATGGGTTAAAAAATAGTGATAATATAAGACTATTAGATCAATGGGAAACTAAAAGTGATTGATAAACGTAGTTTCTAAATCATTCCAAGAAGTGATAGACCCATTTAGAAATCATAAATACCATCCATATGCCACTTTTTCCAAATTTTATAGGAATAGGTGACAAGCCACATCTTCATGATTAATTTATGTTTAGATAATAAAGTCTTTGAATTCTTGAATACGTTCTTCAACATTTTAGATTCCACCATGTACATACCTAGGGAAAAAAAATTATATATTTTTTGGTAAGTCATGAGCAACCCCTATAATGTTGACAGGTAATTACCTTGACCAAGCCAATTCTGGGCCATTGATGGGTTTTGAGGAGTAGAAATAAATATAAAAAATGAACTATAATAGTAGTAGGTGAACTATTGGTTGATTAAATGTGTCTTGTTTTCAATTTTCCTTTGTTCACATTAAATTTTCTATGTTCAATGAGTCTTAAAAATTCAAACTCAATCCCAATAGACTTTGATCTAATGATAATTTATTTATTTCCTAGCTTAAAATTTACAACACTTCAACATGGGCAATGTTTTTAAAATGTCGAAGTTAAATATTTTTGGTTAAAAAAATTAGTTTTAGATACTTTTGTGTCATAGACATCCTTATAATAATAATTTTTCAATGGATAATTTAGTACACCAACTTTAGGAGGGATAGGACCATCCAACTTCTCCTAAAAAGAGATCCAAAAATAACTCCAAGGTCTATATCTACTAGGCCTTAATGGATTAGATATCACTCAATTGGTTAGTTATAAGCTATTTCATACAAGGGGGGCATTTTTGGTTCTTAGAAATTTCAAACTTTATTTTAGACTTTGACAAAGAAGAGGGATATATAAGTTTCATTATCTCACTCATGTTGGTTTTAATCATATTTTGAAGAAAAATGAGCTGCATACATATTTTCCCAAATAAATCATCATTTTGGATTTCAATAAAAGAAATGCAATTGATTTTTAGACATTTATTGTATACATATTTTTTCAACAATGAATTAATGGAAATAAACTATTTTATCAATCAAGATAAAAATGAGAGAAATAAATTATGTTTAAATGAAACCCTAGCCTAACCATATTCATAAAAAAAAAATAAGAGAGGGAGGAAAGAGAGAAACGACAATTGAAATGTGACTAAATTTGAAGTGTTTGAACAAAATCCACACACAAAATTGATTTCATGCCCAACCAACTAATGCATAACCACTAACAATAATGATGCAAGAGTCTAAGGAACAAGAAGCTGAGAAGAGAAATAACACATCCACCATTTGCACATATAGTAAAATGAAAATAAACTTATATATCTTCAATTAATAATGATATTAATTTCAATACTATAATGTTTGGGTATACATTCACCACTTGATTACAAATTTTAGAAGCATAACAATAGTGTCAAAGTAAAAATAAGGGGGAGATTACACTATATAGAAATGCAAATATCTAGTCTAATGTCTCTTCACTTAGAATCAACAAGAGCCATCCTTTTGTAATGGCTATGGGCTGGTTATTTATATATAAAAAAATGGTCAATGGAGGGAAATAATTTTCCCCCCAAAACCAAAAATCACTTTAATTTGAACTTGAGTTGCACTTCCCCCCCAAAGCAAGCTCTTTGCACTTTAACTCTAATCACACCTCCAAAATAGATTTAAAAAAGTTAATTTTTGGTTAATATGATTAAAAAGGACTTTAAAATCTTATTCATAGAAACATGAATATATTTTTATTAATTTACGTTCTCATGAAATCAGTTATGTCATGTAGACCATGTCAAAACTAGTTTTATAATGCCATAGATGTTTCAAAAAATGGACTCCTAATTTTCAAAATACAATAGAAAACATCTTCAAGGGTTATTTAAGTCACTAGGTACAAAATTTTCAAATTTTGCATTAAAACACATTAATTTATCAAAAAATAATAAGAAATATTTAATTAATATCCCCTACTTATATTTGCTTTTTCAATTTCAACAAATAGATGGGACATCTATTGGTGCCATGATTGCATGACTGTAAGGCCCAAAATAGTACATTTACATGCCTAAAAGGGATGGATGGCCTCCACCAATGCATATATGCATGCATGATGGTAGGTCATCATGTCTATGCTCAAGAGGGCCCAACTGTCTGGCCTCTTCCTACATAGCCAGAGGCCCTACATCCATGGGTTTGAGGAGGATGGTAGGTTGACCTTTGGAGAAAAATAAAAATAAAATTCAATTTCCAAAACAAGTTTTAAATTTTCTAAATTTTCACCCCCTTGGGAGGGGAGGTACCATGAAAGGTGGTTTCTCCAAAACTATGGTTTTGGGAAACCACTTAATTTTTTTAATTTGGCATCATATGGCCATGGAACCCCTAAGTCATTTCTTAATTTGATTTTTAAATTTTTTACATTAAATAATTATTCTTGTATTTTTATTTTTTAAATGAATAATTTTTTAATAATTAATTTTTGGCTAACATTCTAGGGTCCCTGGTGTAGGTCACTTCATTACAAAAATAGAAGGTTGGGATAACATTTTAAAGTGAGGTGGTAAACATGAAAGTTATTCACATAAGTTTAGGTTTTCTAATAACAATAATTTTAAGGGAACATGATTCACATAAACTAAGATACATCAAGAAATTCATGGATGTAAGTGTGTATATTTGAGCAAGTGAGACATTTGAAGGTATATTCGAGGGGCAAGACTCCTTTTTTTTCTACATACAAAATATGAATTTTTATCACATGAACAAGGTATTTCCATTGAAAGTGGTCATAAATCTCAGTTAAAAATGCAAATAGAGATGGACTACTAAGAAAATTTAGGAGTGCTAAGACCGATAAGTCATGAGCATAAGTGGGAGCTGCTACAAAAACCAAAAGGAAGTTCCCTAATTTTAGGATAAATTAGGACATGTTGTGTAAGTAACAATAATAATCATGCTATATTTTATGTGATAATGAGTCATATAGTGGTAACATGTCTAAGTATATGTATCAATGATACTCAAATTATATAATCACAACAAGCTATAAGATGCATGACATGGATCATGTAAATGTCTATAAGTAACAAGCACAAACTCATTAGACAATAAAAAACACACATAAGAACACTCAATGTCATGCAAAAGGGGTCTAAGGAGACTAAAAACAATTGGCATGTTAAAATTCCACATGCTTAAGGGGAGGGCATGTTCAAATGTCTGCACACTAAAGAAATAAAAATTAGGGGCACTATGGACAAAAAAGTAATGAACATGTTCAAATTTTTCACAATGGATACAAGGTATAAAGTAATCACACTCAAGTATGGCATGTTATAATATGAATACGTGAAATATAATCAACTAACACAAGTATATCATACTAGTTCCTACATACACATGTTATAAAAATGTCATGTATCATATTATATCTAACACACTATGTAAGATTTAAGCATAAGGATAGGCATTTGTAATCATTAGTATATAGTGTCAACATGATAATTTAATGTGATCATAAAATAATGTAACCTATAGCAATCATTATCAATAGAAGCATATGCCCCCAACATAGTGTGTTATATAGGTAGAGGAAGGGTCTAACCACTATATGTGCATGTATAATATATATAATGTATGTTTATATCACACTTAAGTACCCATGAAACACATGTATATATCAATTAAATGATATGATATGTATGAACATAAAGTAAAAAACATATATAAAAACTAGTAAACATGTAAATGCTAAGTATTTTTTAATTTTTGTCTTATTTGAATGTTTTGTATTTTATGGACTATTTGGTTTTTTTAAAGTTTTTTGAATCTTTGAATATTATTAAAAAAAAAACTAGATGATTATACCATATAATATATTATCATAGGGTGCTCTATGATCAGGATAAGGTAAAAAAACTAGTCATGCCACCAAGGATGATGTATATGTGCCAAATCTGGACATGTAGAATTTGAAATAATTTTCCTTTGCCTCATAGAACTCTATCATCATGAATTAGTAGTAGAATATGTAGTGTCTCATGGAACCCATTGATTAGTATTTTTTATTTTTCTATGTAGCTATACTTGTGGATATTTATACCTTTTTTGAAACATGTTGATATGTTTTTAATAATTGGATGGGCCATGTAGGTACAGATGATGAATCTATGGAGTCCAATATGTATCCTTGATACAATTACCTCTCTAATATATATAACCTAGGAAATGGGATTGCATTTTTCTGACCCTTTTACTCATGATTAACCTTGATAGGGTTTATAATTTGTTATCTTGGAATGAACTTCTCTTGTTATAATGGATGCTCATATTGAACCCTTTAAACTGTGATTACATTGTTGGCATGAATGTAATTGATACATATATACATTATGGAGGTAAATGTGTCAATATTATGAATCCAAACTCATCCTAACAACATAAAAAGTACTTCCATATTTGGTATAGCTAAAATTGTTTCGATCACATTTTTTGGACCAACCTATAAAGGTAAATCAATCTTACCAATAACTTGTTCTACTTTCCCATCAAATTATTTGACCATCTCAGTCAATGGGTATAAATAATCATATGTATATCTCAAATGTGTCAATAATGTCATGGTACATACATTTTAACTAGATCCATTATTAACCATAAAACTACATAAAGGCTGATGATCAATGTGTGATCTAATAAATAATGAGTGAAGATCTGAGTCATCATATATAATATCACTATCATAAAATGTAATATAAGTCCTATGAATTATAAGAGGTATATCATGTGTAAGAGTGATAATAATCCCATATAATGGCTTCCCATAATTTGTGGATAAGGATGTGAATTATGTCATTTTCAATCTTGGTGCTTTCGTAGAATGGTCTTGTAATGGATTATTGAATATATTTTTGTTTTGATGGTCACCATGTTGTGATATTGAATCCTTTGGAATCATCAAATGTGATATTTTCACTATCAATAAAGTCTTGTATCTTGTGATTTAACTTGTAACATATGTTTTCAGAATGCATAACATATTATTGATAGTCATAATAATCATTTTCACCATATATTTTTTGTATAGATCAACTTGTATCAACCTCTTAGGGAGGATTGAGATATATGAGATGAAACTCCACTATATTCTTAAGGAGTGAATTTGGAGACTCTAGTAATCATTTAAATTATCACCAAGGTGCATTAGATAAATGGTCCTATTGATGTGGGTCTTATGCATAGTCTAAAATTAAAATGAGGTATCCTCTAATGTTTTAGGATCACAATGGAGGTAAAGTACACTCTAGGGCACAAGTTTTAGGTATGGGTTAAAAAACCTTATGGTGGAATATCAAAAAGAGTGTGCATGTTGTTAACTAGGTTTGATTATAGTGAATTGAATTTTAGTATAAAAATCAAGCATAAGTGGGTGGGATGGATGTGTGATATTTAATCTAGATTGGGTAGATCTCAATCAAATAAACTTTAAAAAGAGGGAAGGGTAGATAAGAAAAGAAGGTTATATGATCTCAAGGGGTTACTTATTAGGTTGCTTCCTTGGTGTACAAGTGATTTTAGAGTTTTATCTATTATACAATCACATGATAACATGGTCATGAAGTCTATAGAGGAATAATATAGGAAACTTGATGGTCTCAACTAAAAGTTGATCCCTTTATAGTTTTTGTTGCACACCCTTAATTGGGAGGTTACAACTCAGACAAAGAAGGTATCTAAGGTAGTTGTTGCACACACTTAAAAAACTATACTAAAATAAAAAACTCCTACACATCAAGAACATTTAACACAATTTAAACTAATTACTTAATAATTCAATGAAATATACTAACTTTCAATAGTTTTTTCACATCTAAGGTTAGTATACATCAATAAAATAGTCAAAATTATCTATACATTCTGTACACTTCAAATTATTGTATTATCATAACTAAAAAATAAAAACCTTAATAACAAAAGAGTGAAAAGAGATAACACTAGTGTAGTTGCATGAGAATCAAAAATTGTTTGCTTCCTGTGTTGATAAAATCTTCCAACCCTTTGGATTGATAATTTACATAAATATATAGGCTTGGGGAGGGGATGCCTCATGCTTCAAGTGCATGTAAACTCATGATTACATGATGCAGTTAGATCCTCAATTCTAATTTTAGCCTCAAAATTGCATGTTTACATGCTCAGAGCTGATTACAACTATGTTAAAATCAGTTGGCTTGTACAAAGTGATGTAATATGTGCATGCTTACAAATAGTTTAGGTAAATTTACATTTATGCTCTAAGTGTAATTAAATTGTAAGTGTAAAATTAATTACTATTTGAATGTATACATAAAAAATTAGCATTGAACTCAAGGCTAACTAGGTGCTTACATGGTGGGCGAGGTTGTTGGGGGTGTTAAAGTAGATGCTTGTGTTGAATTGGCATTTAAAGTACCAACATTATTATTTTCTTCTAAAACCTGATAGTTATTTTCCTGATGTCATAATGGTATCTGATTATGTCCATGCTAAGGAGTGGAGGTATATTTAACCTATTCACCTATTATATGAGCCTTACAAGCTCATCCTTTTTAGTCTTAAAGTTAGTTATGAATATCTCAAATTTTGTGACCCTTTTTCTATAGAAATTGTGCTTGACTTATATTTCATTTAAGGTCTTTCCTTGTATATTTTGTTTGAAGTTTTTTTAATCCTACTATAAGAGCTAGTCAAAATTAGCCCTATTGATAAGCCTTTCTATAGAATCCTTGGTCTATGAAAGCTTCAGTTCATCCAAAATCTAGTAGGTGAGAGTTTTATGTTTTGAGTACTTGGGTATTATTGCATCAACTACATCAATCCACTCCCTATCTTTATGTGTCCTGATGACTACCAAATTAATGGAATTGGTAGCCTCTAATGGTACCATCAGAATTAAGTGTGTGTTTTCACTTCTAGTTTTGACTAAAATAATAAATTTCAATTTATTTTCAAATAATTAAATATTTTTAGTAATCTATACTATATGGGGTGTCAATTATTCTCTCATTACACCAATAACCTCAAGAATATTATACAACCTAGATGTAGTACTCTAGGCATCTGTCTCTATTTAGAAAAGAATATTCATAGTTTGTTGTTGTTCTCTTATTTGATGTAGTTCTTACTCTAGTTTTCTCCTTGCCATTTTGGTTCCTTTATGTATCTCTATTAGAGTATCCTTTTATGTTTCAAAATAGGATTTAAAAGCTTTTATATATGGGGATTGCCCAAATATTTTGTCCTTCCTCTCAAATAAGGTAAACATTTATTGTCTCTCCTCTACTATGACTACTCTCCTAGTATAATCTTCCAATTTCCTCTTTCTAACCCTTTGTACACTCTTGGTAGTTGCTAAACCTACAATGGGATATTCTATAATTACCAGATTAGGCCTTTTGGAAGCCTTTTACTACATGTTAGATTCCTACTATGGGAAGGCTAGTTGGGATAGATTCATAGGTTGAGTGTCTAAAGCTATAGTCTCACCCAATATCTCTCATATTTCCTACCTTATATTTCCTTCTAGAAAAGGTTCAAGAAGTGAAGGCTAGATGATTTTAGACTAGTCCACCATATTGTGTTAGTGGATGGACTATGTAAACTAGCTTATACTTTTCCTCAACCTTATTAGTTGTTATCAAATTTGTATATTAATAATAACTAAGAGGGGGGAGTGGTAGATATGGTTTTGCAAATAACACATGGATCTAGGGACTTACTATTTCTCCCCTTGACTTCCTTATTAACTATTTATTGATTCTTATGGGGGATAATACAATAGTGGAAGGGATAATAATAGGAATAGTATGAATGGATGTATAATAGGTATTTTTAGGAAGAAAAACTAGTGAAATAAAAACACTAAGGGTAGAGGAAAAATACACTACCTTTGGAACTAGTAGGTTTAGTTGAGCAATAGATTGAATAGGAGCAACCTCCACCTTGGGGACTAAGAGAGGAGGGAGACTAGGAGGGTTGAATGAAGCAAGATAAAATGTACCAATAGTAGAAATAAAAACACAAGAAATAATAGTGGAAAAGTAAATTGAGTGGGGTTTCTTGCTCACTTGATGGTTGCTTATGTAGTGGTGCCTTCCCCTTTGTGTATTGGAGGCTCAAGATTTTGTCTATCTATAATTGTGTCTCATCATCAATGGACTCTCTTCTAACTACCTCTCATATGGTTGGATCCACAAATGGTGATTCTATGGCTAGAATATATAGAGGGGGTTGAGGCCTTGGCTTCCTTGTATAATAAATGGTCATCTTAGGAGCTATGGAAGGGGCCTTTTGTGTGGCTAAATTAACCTAATAAAATATCTAAAACTAATGCAACATCATTTTAGTTAGGGCCATTAGAATATGAGGAATCAAGATAAATGGGTTCATCTTATTTTTCACCAAGTGAGGTATTGGGCACCCTTGATTCCTTTTTCACTCCCTTCAGTGACATAGGGGGGTGTTTAAGAGGGTTTCCATTGGTATTTTACCAATTGAGAGGGTCTATTAACCTAGAAGTATGACGAATCCCATACTTCACCTAGTGGGATCCTAGTTTATCCCTATGCTATAGAAAGGGAAGGTTCCCCTTGAATAAGCTTCAAGAGGTCTTATTTTAATTTAATTTATTGTGCCCTCTTCCTAACTTAGTCATCTTTTTTAGCATTGAGGAACAAGAAATCATGATCATAGGGCTCATTTTTATAGTTGATTCCATGTCACTTGTTATGTTTTTATACCCAATCATGTAAATCCTATTCCCTATGTGGTAATTTATCCAATGAATAGTAATCTTTATACTTACCAAATTCATAGAAGTGATTTTTGCTGGAATAGCACATCATCCTAATCATTAGATGAGATATATGAAAGTAAGTTTTTTATTCTTTTGCTTGTCCTCATCAATGCCCCACCATAATTGGTGAGTCATTTATTGATCTACCAATTTGTCATGGACATACTTTAGGAGGCATAAAGGTGATACCGTGTGGCCTATAACCATGATAATAGTGTAATCAAGGTATAACTAGTAATCTCTCTTAATCAATAATGTATCTATAATGTTATTTGATATCCTAGGTAGGGGGAATAATGGATATCCATTCATACCTAGGAGTAGAGGCCCTAAGATATGCACACAATATTTCTAGTGTATGTTTATATGTGCACTAAAGATTAAGAATAAAATATATGATTCTTTATACATTCTATGGTGGGTTTTAAAGTAATCCATTATGAATATAGATTATGTCAAGGAATACATCAAGGAGGTAAGACATCATGTAGAAATGAATTGTATTGGCCATATGATTGTCATTGATGTCAAAAGGTGCATTATGGATGTCATTGATGTCAAAGGATTAGGCAGGATTGATAAAGAGAAGAACATGTTTTAAAGTTGTGCAGTGTAAATTTGTCATGATTTTACAAAGACCACTTCTGGAGGATTGAAGAGTAATTGATTAAAGATCTATTATGGGTTTTTTAATATAATTATAAATATATGGTCCATAAGTTCAATTGAGAAGAAATGAGCTAATAATTGATTTATCTTTACTCTCATATATTACAAGTTTTATTAGTTAAACCCTAAGGGTTTAAGCCATGGTGTTTATAGGCATGTTCTATTTATATGTTGACTAGCTATAAATGGGAACTAGTGACTTAAGTTATAAATTAATATTCCTCATCATTATGCAATGGACCCATTTAAACTAGTAATTACCAACTCAAGAAATGTTCTAAGACTTTATATTTCCTAAGTCCTCAACTTAAGATTTGTCCCAGATCGATCAATGGTTATCACTTATTTGTACATTGAAGATCCAACTAAGCATAACAAAGCCAATTTGTCAAAGGCACCTCTAAGTAAATGAATTAGTGACAATTTTCATGATCATATAGCTTACATAGTAAACATATGAAGTGGTTTAAATTCAAATAGTCAAGGATTAACATGGGAATGCAAAGTATCTCAATAGTGAGAATAGATGATAAAGGTGCTAAAGGTACATGAGGGTGCCAAGTGTCACATTCATAGGAGCTTATCATAGATAAAATTTGAGCTTGTCATAAGATCAAATGGTGAGTGTGTGATCATGTAATGAAGATATAATAGATTGAGTGGAATCAATGGGATAAATTTCTTAATGTTTAATGGCATAGAGGTGAGTTAAATACTGAGCTAGTTTGAAGAGATTGATAGAGCGTATTCATTCCAAAGTCTTAGGAAGTAAAAATATGAGATTAAGAGATCAAGGTTTAATATTATATAGAGGTAAAGTTAATGTAAATTTTAAGATATAATGGCACATGGGAGCTTAGATAAAAAATATCCAATGGATGTGTTTTTAATTTTAAACACTAAATCCCATAATCATACAAGGATCCAATAGAGCACATGATCCTATCATAACTTGATCAAACAAATGCATTTTAAAGTTAAGAAAATTGAATGAGGATCATTAGATCATGTGTGAAACTTAAGATCTATGGTAAATATTTAATTATATGTTAATCCCTATGGTTAAGTAGAGGAACATATAAGTAAGATATAAAATACAACACATACAATGAAATAGATTACTGTGAGCGATCAAATATGTGTAATAAAGAATGTGCATCAAAACTAAAGCCCAATATATGATAAATATAGTAATAGAATAGATAATAATGGTGGTGGATTATGAATTTAATAAGTGTGAAACCTGTCAATTGAATTGAGTCCAAGGATGGAGCATGATGTGTTAGCAAACAAGTGTGAACACAAAAAAGATACAAGACCTAGATATAATGATTATATATATTTATATGTCATCTAGGATACAATAAAGCTTGTTGTTCCTATTATTATTGAATAGAGACAAATTAAAAGAGATAGAGGCATAGAGGAAGAGATTGATGAAGTGTGTCAAATAGAGAAATATAGAGAAAAAGAGAAAAAGAGAAGAGAAGAGAGAGATGTGCAGAGCATTGGTAGTTATAGACTAAACCTATAATATAAAATTGAATTGGATTCATTTATGAATCAAATTTTCAATTTGGAGTTGTAGCTCCATAGTTTGAATATAGATCTGATTGGTGGGTACCTTTAGATAAGCTAAGTTGGTGCTTATTTAGGGATTTGGTGCTTCCTTAGAGTAAGTGATCTTAAATCAAAGGATTGGTGTCTCCTTAGGGTTGGTGCACTTAAACATTGTAACCAATGAGGTTTTGACTATGAGGATATATTATAATATTAGATTCTAGTAGCTATTCTCATCATGGTTTTTCCCATATTGGGTTCTCCATGTTTACATTTGGTATTATACATATTTACATGTATGTGATCTCTACATATATGTTTTAATCCACATTAAAAGTTTTAAATGAATAATATATTTAGTTTACTAATTCACCCCCTCTCTTATTAGATATTTGTGTTGCTTAATAATTGGTATTAGATCCCTATTTCCTTAGAAGAATCTTAATTAGCTTAGGTATATCTTGGATAGTGAACATAAATGGCTAGTCAAGAAGGTTCTTCCTCAAACAAAACATCTCTCTTTAATGGATCAAACTATGCATTTTGGAGCATTAAAATGGAAGCATATTTATCTTCATTAGGGTTTTATGTATAGATATCTATTTTAAATGGATATACATCCCCTGATTAGGCTACAAAGAAGGCATATGAGAGCAATGCAAAGGCTAAGAATGATATTCTATGTGGATTATGTAAGTCAAATTTTTTCAAAGTGATGTATTATAAAAATGCACAAGATATTTAGAAAAAACTAAAGAACATCTATGAAGGTGATGACAAGGTAAATCAGGCCAAGATATAAACATTCTAAGGAAAGTTTGAAATCTTTAAAATAAATAAAGAAGAGAAAATTACAAACTACCTCCTCAGAGTAGATTAAATATTAAATGCAATTAGAGGCCTTAGAGAAGAGATGAAATATCTAGTCATTATCAAAAATATATTGAGATCTCTACCATTAAGGTATGACTCAAAAATCTCTACAATAGATGAAGCAAGAGAACTAAATAAACTCACTATTGATGAGTTTCATGGAACATTGACAGTCTATGAGATGAGAATGGGAGAAATAGATACCTTTAAGAGAGAATCCAAATTCAAAGCATCCAAAATAGTAAAGGTAGAAGCACCCAGATCTATATCTAAGGATATTGATGAATAATAATCCAAATTTTTTAGAAGATTAAGAAGAAGGTCTATAAAGTACAAAGGTAAGTTACCCTTAAAATGCTTTAACTATGGTAAATTAGAACATTTTATTGCTAAATGCCCTTAAAAAAAAGGATAACTTTGAGAAAGAAGAAGATAGTAAAAAGGTGAAACACCACTATTCCAACAAGAAGAAATTCTTCAAAAATAAGAAAGGCATATACACAAATGAAGATAGTGATTCATTAGATGATTGTGATAGTTATGATGATGACCATGATTATGCCTTTGTGTCTGAAAAAAATGAAGTCCTATTCATGATGTTAAGATCAAATTCTATGGATCAAGAAGAAGTTAAAGACTTACATGAAGAAGAATAAGGAGAAGTGGATGTAGAGTGTGAACTCATCTATGCTCTAGATGAAATTGACAAGATGCAAAAAAAAAAACTCAAAACATAAGCAGCATGGACAAAAGGAGATTGAAAAAATGTCCAAAAGTCTTGAAAAATCTAATCAAATGGTGGTTACCCTAAAGACACAAGTTGAAGAGGCTAAAATAATAGAAGATGTAGTCAAATTTGAGCTAAATTCTAAATTTTATGAGTGTATGATGTTAGAAGTAGAAATAATGGATTTGAGAAAAGAACTTGAGAAAGATAAAGAACAATTAGGTAAAGTTCTAAAGTTAAAAGGAGGTTTAGTAATTATTTTTGAGTTAATAAACTCTTAAAATACATCAAAAGAAATATCTTTTCTTGATTATGAAAAATGGAAATTTCCCATAACTAGTACATTTGCTAACCTATATGACACTTTCAAAGTAGAAGGAGAATCAGGAGCAAAGAAAGAGAAAGCTTGCAATAATACAAAGATAGACACAAGCAATACTAATGTGAAGAAATCTAAAGGATAAAATATACCTGAAGAAAGGAAGAAAAGCAATGAAAAAATATTTGCAAGCTCAAATAAGATGCAGAATGCAAAGGTAGTTGATGCAGTTACACAAGAGTGAGAGACTTGAAGAAACTAGAGCTTAGAATATATCCTCATCCTACACAAATAAATTTTATGACCAGGTAATCCTCATCTTTATATGTTTATTGTTATACTTATAATCAATTTGGCCATAGGGATATTGAATATAGGTTTGTACCTAAAAGGAGAACAAACTTTGTAATCAAATATTCATTTTCTACCTTGTTAGATACAAATGTAATATGCTATAATTATAATAATTTTGATCACAAAGCTAAATAATATAAAACAAAGTTTTTAAGACCAAAAATAAAAAATAAAATCATGCCTCCTAGTGTGAAAAAAGGTTCACAAGTAAATATCGATCTATGATTTCTGAAACTACACTTTATGCCATAGAGCAAAATTTGTTGGTAATAGATAGTTTTTAATAAAAACACATGACTGGTGACAAAATCAAGTTCATCAAATTGAGAAAATGTAATAAATAATCTATCAACTTGGGAGACAACACTACAGTAAATATTTGAGGTAAAGGAACCTTGAACATAGATGGAAAACTACCTAAACATGATGTCCTTTATGTTGAAGGATTAAAGTATAATATGCTAAGTGTCAACCAAATTTGTGACAATGGATATAAGGTCATATTTAATATAGAATAATGGAAGATAAGGAGATTTGGAAGAGTAGGTGTTGAAGGAAAAGAAATGAAAGCAACATTTATAATTTTAGTGAAGTGAATGGTAATATTTCCTTGATAGGAAAGATTGATGAGAGTTGGTTATTGAATAGAAGAATGAGTCATGTCAATTTTGACAACCTGATAAAGGTGATCTCAAATAAATATATTAGACACATGCCTAAGATAACCAAACCTGTAAACATTAGTTGCAAGGAATGTTAACAAGGCAAGCAGATAAGGGTCAGATTTCAAACTAAGGAGTATGCAACTATAAGGCCTTTAGAATTAGTTCATATTAATCTTTGTGGTCCTACTAAGACAAGAGGATATAAAAGAGAGAGATACTTCATGTTATTTGTATATGATTACTCAATAATGACAAGGGTAACCTTTTTTAAGCATAAGTATCAGGCATTTGAAAGATTAAAAATATTTAGGGCCATGGTAGAGAATGAGATATGACAAAAAATAAAATGCTTAAGATTTGATAGAGGTGGAGAATTCATATTAAATGAGTACATAGAGTACTATAAGAAGCATGGAATAAAAAGGCATTGCTTTGCAACAAGGACTCCATAGAAGAATGGAGTTATTAAGATAAAGAATAAGACAATCGAGTAGATGGCCAAAATAATGTTAAAATAGGCCAAGTTACCTAATGGATAATTGAGAGAAGTAGTCCAAATAGTAGTATATATCATTGAAAAAGATCAACTGAGGGTAAATAGTGACAAAAATCCCTATGAACTATGGTATGGAAAACCTACCTCTGTTAAGTAGTTAAAAGTGTTTGGTAGCATATTATACATTAGGAGAAACGAAGGTAATTTATGAAGCTTTGAATCAAGATGTGATGAAGGAATATTTCTTAGTTATTCCACTCAAATCAAATCCTACATATATTACAACAAAATCCTACACAAGATTGTAAATAACATCAATGTTAAGGTTGAAGAATGATTGAAACATGTTAAACCTAATAGATAAATTTGTAATGAAGAATCAAATTTTGAAGAAGAAGCATATAATGAAGAGGCTGAGGAAATAAATGAAAATCCACCTACAAGATTAATTCAAAAGGATCATCCTATAGAGCACATCATTAGCAATAAGAATGAAGGAGTTCAGATAAGGAGAAGAGTTATAATGACCAAAGAGCAAGTATTTTTTGCTCTAATATCTAAAATTGAGCCTAAAATCTATGTTGAATCTAGCAAGGATGAGAATTGGCTAAAATCCATAGAAGAAGAACTAAGCCAAATTGAAAAGAAAAAAATTTGGGAATTAATTCCAAGACCTTCAAACAATAATATAATAGGTACAAAATGGGTATTTATAAACAAGCTCAATGAGGATGGAAATATCATAAGGAATAAGGCAAGATTGGTGTGCAAAGGATATGCACAAGTTGAAGGCATAGATTTTGAGGAAATATTTACTCCAGTTGATATATTGGAATCCATAAGAATATTTCTAGTATTCTCTATTTATAATAATTTTAAATTATATCAAATGGATGTTAAGTCTGATTTCTTAAATGTGAAAATATAAGAGGAACTCTACATAGAACAACCTGAAGGTTTTTAGTTGTTATAAGAAGAAGATTATGTATGTAGACTAAAGAAAGCTCTATATTCTATAAAATAGGCACTTAGAGCATGATATTTAATAATAGGCTAGTAATTAAAATAATAAGGATTCAATAAATGATGTGTAGACAATAATCTATACTTCAAATAAGAAGGTAAAAATATGCTAATTATTTTTGTGTATGTAGATGACATCCTTTTTGATAGTAACAACAATATTATGTGCAAAGAATTCTCTACTCAAATGCAAAATGATTTTGAGATGTCTATTCTTAGATAAATTTATTTCTTCCTTGGACTATAGATAACACAAACTAATGAAGGGATATTTATATCTCAAACCAAGTAAGCTAAGGAAATGATCAAGAAGTTTGGGATGGAAGATAAAAAACTAATAATTACTCCCATGATTACTTGTTTCAAGTTAAGCAAAGATGATGAGTCTCTTGATGCAAATTAGACTATGTACAGATCAATGATAGGTATCTTGTTATACCTAAATGCATCAAGACCTAATATCATGCAAGTAGTATACATGATTATAAGATTTCAAATTACTCCTAAATAGTCACATGTTGATGTAGTGAAACATAATCTTTAGATATATCAAGATCACAATTTACTATGGCCTATGGTATCCTAAAAGTGAAGATTTAAATTTGAAAACATATACAAAAGTTGATTAGGTAGGAAGGGTGGATGATAGAAGAAACACTAGTGGTGGTGCATTTTTCCTTGGAAATATACATGTTTCATGGCTAAGCAAAAATCAAGAGTCAATTACTCTTTTTATAGCAGAAGTAGAGGATGTGGTAGTAGTGGCATGTTGTACTCAAGTCTTATGGATGAAGTAAACACTTATAGACATCAAGGTAAAATACAAATCACCTATATCTATTATTTGTGATAATTTAAGTGTTGTAAATATACCAAAGAATATAGTGATACATTCTAGAACCAAGCACATATAAATCAAGTATCACTCATTAAGATAAAAGGTTGTAGATCAAGAGGTCACAATGGATTATGTGCTAAATAAGGATCAAATTTTAGATATATTCATTAAACCTCTTCTCAAGGAACATTTTAAGTATCTAAGATAAAAATTGGGAGTGGTGGCTCCTACATCACATCACTAGATCCTAGTGATAGGGTATGAGTCCAAGGGGAGTATCATAGAAGTCTTGTTAATCATTGGAATAATAGAGTAAATAAAACTTAGTTAAGCATATTTTTATAAATTTATATTGAATTGATGGTTGTAGATTCTTGTAAAAACTCCTTTGTCTGATAAAGGGGGAGAAAAATTTGGACAAAAGGTGAGAAAGTTAGAATCCCTTTGCCATTGATGTCAAAGGGGAGGAAAAGTGAAAATAATCTATGTAAAAGTTTTAAATAGTATATCATGTGTCCAATTTGAGTTTAGGTAAATATTTCATTGCTTACAAGGGAGCATGTTTACTATGAATAGTTTCATCTCAAGTTCATCAAAAGCCAATGCAAGCAATGCCAAAGGAGCAGAGTATTATAAGATCATACAATTTAATTTGCCATTAATGCCAAAGGGGGAGTTTGTTGGCCATATGATTGTTAGATATGTCATTTATGTTAAAGGATCAGGAAGGATTGATAGAGAAAAGATCACGTTTTAAAGTTTCATAGTGTAAAGTTATCATGCTTTTATAAAGACCATTTGTAGAGGATTGAAGAACAATTGATTGAAGATATATTATGGGTTTATCAAGAGCATCTTAAATATATGGTATTCAAGTTAAATTGAGAATAAATGAGATCATAATTGATTTATCTTTGCTCTCAGACATTATAGGGTTTCTTAGTTAAACCCTAAGGGTTTAAGCCTTGGTATTTATATGCATGTTCTATTTTTATGTTGACCAGCTATAGATGGGAACTAGTTATGTTAAAACATAAATATTCCTTGTCATTGTAAAACCAAACCCTTTGACCTGATAATTAGTTACTTGAGAAATGTTTTAAGACTTTATATTTCTTAACTCCTCAACTTAAGATTTGTCCTATCTCAATAAATAGTTAGTGTTTAATCATACATTGAATATCTAAAGAAGTGTAGCAAAGTAAATTTATCAAATGAAACTCTAAGTAAATGTGCTAGTGATAAGTGTCATAATCATGAAGCTTGCATATTAAATATATAAAGTGGTTTAAAGTCAAATAGTCAAGGATAAATGTGGGAATGCCAAGTGTCTCAATAGTGGGAACTAGCAATAAAGGAATAAAAGGCATGCAAGGGTGCTAAGTGTCACATTAATGGTAGATTATCAAAGATAAAGTTAAAGCTTGTTAAAAGATCAAATGGTGAGCATGTGATCATGAAATGAAGATATAATTGAGTGATTTGACTCAATGGGATCAAATTCTCATTGTTTAATGACATATAGGTGAGTTAAAGACTGAGCTAATTTGATGAGATTGATGGAGTGTATTAGTTCCAAAATCTTAAGAAGCATTGAGATGAGATTAATTTCTTAAGGTTTAACATTAAACATAGGTAAATTTCATGAAAATTTAAATATCTAACATCATGTGAGAGTTCAGATCAAAAGATATAATGGATGCATTTTAAAGTTCAAATATTAAAGCCCAGAAGGGTATAAGGATCTAATAGAGTGCATGAGACTATCAAAATTTGATCTAATAGAAACATTTTAAAGTTGAGAAAATTAAATGAGGATCATTAGATCATGGTGAAAAAATAATATCTATGGTCAATATTTAAAGATATGTTCATCCCAACAGTCAAGCAAAGGAACATGTAGGTAAGTTGTAGAATACAACATAAACAACAAAATAGATTATTGTGATCAATCGAATTTGTGTAATATGGCATGTGCATCAAAACTAGATCCTAATATATGTTAAATATAGTAATAATATAGAGAATCATGGTGGTGTATCTTGAATTTGATAAGAGGGAAACCTATTGATTGAATTGAGTCCAATGATAGAGTGTTATGTTTTAGCAAACAAGTATGAACACAGAGAATATACAAGACCTAGATACAATGATTATATATGTCATATAGGATACAATAAAGATTGATGTTATTATTTCTATTGAATAGATTCAAATTGAGAGAGAGAGGTAGAGAGGAAGATATTAATGAAGTGTGTCAAATAGAGAAATATAGAGACAAATAGACAAAGGGGCAAAGAAAAAGAGAAGGGATGAGAGAGATATGTAGATAATGAGTAGTTATAGACCATACCTATAATATATAATTTAATTAGATTCATTTATGAATCAAATTTTTAATCTAGAGTTATAGCTCCATATTTTGAATATAGATCTGATTGGTGGATGCTATCAGATAAGCTGAGTTGGTGATCAGTTAGGGAGTTGGTACTTCCTTAGAGTAGGTGATTTTAGATTAGGGGATTGGTGTCTCCTTAAGGTCTATGCCCTTAACCATTGTAACCAATTAGGTTTGGACTATGAGGTTGGATTAGAACAATAAATTCTAGTAGTTATTCTCATCGTGGTTTTTTCCAAATTAGGTTTTCCATGTATACATTTGGTGTTATGCATATTTATTTGTGTATGATCTCTACATATATGTTTTAATCTACATTAAAAGTTTTAAAGGACTAGTTTATCTAATCTACTAGTTCACTCCCCCTCTTACTAGATAATTGTGTTCCAACAACCTCTTGGATTCCTCTTGTCTTTGTGTAATATATGTTCACATAACCTTTCTCTGATCACTTCACCTAGAGTGAATGTCAACTCTGAGGTCTTTATAAAATCAAGCAATGAAACCCAATATAGGTGGAGGAATTTAATGCTTGGGTTATCAAATAAATTGGTCAAAAGGTCCATCCCAATTTAGATTCCCATTTTGAATTTGGTCACTGGTGTGGGATGCTTATCCTTTAAATTGATGGTTTTTCTAGGGAGCATCCAACTACTATCTTATCAATTTATTTTTATTTCTTCCATAATACTACCCTATGTAAATCAAAGATAGAATCTGCAATAGGGAGATATGTGTACCTTTGAAATGTGTCACCAAAGATGCATGACATGACTATTTTTCTCTCCACATGTTGTAGGAACAATCCTCTAGTTATCTTTTTAGTGAATAATAAGTCTCATAGGAGGTTGATGCAAAGTATAACCTTTGGCTTCCAATTAGCATTAAGCTAGAGTCAAATTTTCATCATGAATATGTGCATCAACCTAGTGTATGACCTCCCATAATGCATAATAGTTATTTTAATCATTTTTGAATATTGTCGATTTGAATAACATATCCATGTACTTAATTAAATCTTTGATAGAAAATAATGGGGGAGAGTTTCTCAGAATGATCTGGATAAAGATGAATTTTTTATTAAACTAAGCTAATACTGGTCTTATTCATAATTTAATCACTTATATCTCTTGAGTATGTTGTTGGGTTAGAAAAATTGGTTTCTAGGGCTTGATTGTAGGGGATTAATTAAGTTCACAAGTTAACTTGAGATCGAATAGGCATGTCATAATTTAAACTAATTTGATATAACTTTGGTATTTATTTCCAGTTTGTGTGATATTAATGTCCAACATCTATAGATTTTATTTGTTTGTTCCATTTGAAATATTACACTTCATTTAGTGGGTATGCCACATAGGAATTGTTGACATTTAGTAGGAGTGCCACATCATTGCCTTTTTCCAAGCATCATTTCATCACTTCTTTAGCTTTGGTTTTCCAAGCAACAAGGATTTTGATAATCTAGATATAAAAATGTTTGTGAGGCAAATGAGCATCTCAAAACAAAATTTTCAAACACTTTTATTGAAGACCTAAATGAGTAAGAGGAAAGTCTTGAACAAGTTTGCTTAAGATCTTCATATACTGATCTCTTTCATGAAAGACCAAAAATATATTAAAAAAAGTTAACCAAATGAAAGTTCCAAACAAAATCATTGAAGACGAGATGATTTCACCAAAGACCCCTTTTTTGTTTAGTAATATATCCAAAGGGTCTTTCCAATTAGATCTTTTATAGACCAGATAAACCAAAGTGTAAAAATTTGGAAACCTAGTTCTCGAAGAATAGTAGGCAAAGAGTAAATAGTAAAGTGTTTTGATATAAGGTGAATAAATATTTAGGGGTATTATAAATTGAAATCCCAAACAAATGTTCCAAACAAAGCCTATGAATGAAAATTTATAAGAGTAAATTCTAATAGGCTAAGCATAAAAATGTGAATTCACCGAGGACCAAAAATATGTTGGAAGAATTTGCTGAATGAAAGTGCCAAATAAAATTGCTAAAGACCTCATTTGTGCTAACTAGTTCTACCAAGGAGTTTCACTAAATAAGATGAGCCAAAACCTTCATATACATAATTCCAAAAATTATTAGTAGGTTATTCCAAGTAATAAAGTATGTTCATATGTCTTCCGAATAATAGAGTTAGTGCAATACATAAGGCCTTTCTCTTTAGAAAATTTTCAAGATAGGGATATAGACTAATTCTAAAAGATAGTGGGTACCTATTATATAGAAAGGAATGGGGGTATGTTGGCTAAAATAAATGTCAATTTATATGGAAAATAATCATGAGTATTTTAGAACCTAGAATCTTTAGTTAACAACACTTATATCAAACGTAAACCATTCTACATAGAATAATCAAATCATATATACAAAATATTCTCAAATAAATACATACACCATAATTACTTTATCATTTACCTAATATTTATGTGTGAGGAAGTGATTTTATTTTATCCTTATCATGAGGACTTTGGCATAGAACTAGGATAATTGTAGGCTTCATTTTCATTTTGAGAAAAATCTTTAAAAACTAGGGAAGTTCTAGAATTTCTCTACTACCAAACATGTGTCCATATCCCCGATAGAGATACCATCAGTTCCTTCTCTTTCATTATCCTATATTCTTACATGATGCACGGTACATTTAACTTATTTCATAATTTTAAGATCACCTTTGGGTTTTCCTCTAGGCCTATTGGATCACTATTTTAAGGATGTTTTGATCCTTATTTTTTCTATATTTTATTTTGAATTAAATTAATAAAATAGGGAGTGTAGAAACCATAGTGAGTTGGTATCTAAGAAATAAAAATTATACAAGACTAGCTCTATCATTTGTACCCATATCAATCGTTATTTCCTAAAATAAGTATTAATATGATAAGTGTATTTGATTTAGGAAACGTGAAAAAACATTCTAAAATTTCTATGTAGTAATGAGAGCAGCCTTTATATTCCTTCTTGAAGCATTCAATTTTAGCCTATTCATGATCAATTTTACTATTTTACACCTAGATTGTGAATATCTAAAATTTAAGGGTTTATAATATTTCAAGTAAACAAATTGGTAAACGTCTTCTTAGCATGTTTTTTGATAGGTTGATCCTTTGGGTTCTGAACATGTAAAAGGAGGACTTAATAGGTTTGATATTTTATTTGAACATACTAGGGAAAGTCAATTAGATTTCCATAGGATTGATAAAAATGTCTAATCTAGAAAGCAGGAAGCTAATATTTAAAATGAACTATTGAAAACTAGAATGATATCCTAGGAAGTAGGGAAACTATTTTATGAAATCTAAAACTATTCTAATAAAATTGTAAATCTACCCTAATCTTATTCTTACCATCATATTTTTTGTTACTCGAGGACATCTCCAGATGGTATATCTATGAAGTAATGCTTCAAAAATTGTCCATTGACTAGATATGTCATCTCATTGCCTTGGAGGTCCCTCAAATAAAAAGCATTATTATGAAGCTATTAGTGTAGGTTTTTATTTTTTCCCTATTTTTAATTAGGTAAATTTTATTTCTTGTGCTTACATGGAGTTTTATTACATTTATGGGATAGGCTAGCTTATGCAGAGATGTGTGTCATAGATGTGTCATAGGTATCATAAGAATGTCATAAGTAACTCCCTTAATGGGAGTTCTTCTCTATTCTTATCACCTTGTCACCACCTTTCATGGAGGAGTTATAGTCTATTATTGGGGTGCCTTGGCCACCTTTTTTGGAGGAGTTAATTACGTGCTCTCCTATTTGTATTCTTCACTTTGGCCATCTCATGTTGATCAAATTTTGGTTTTCTCTATTTTGTCTTGTGCAATTTATCTTCTTGTGTAATTTTCAAATTGCTTTAGCATCTATGTGGTGTGCACTTGCTTTATCTCATGTGTTCACATCTCCATTGCACTCACATTATCTAGATTCTGGAAACAACTCTGATATGGTATTAGAGCTGACCCAGTAATCATGTGTCTAGTTATGCTATTAGTTTATTTTGAAATCAAGAGGAGTGGAGTTCTCTTTATTTTTTTTATTTCTATATCTGATAAAAAATTTAAAAAAAAAACATTCAATATCTTTTCCTTCAGATCCTTGGCCTTTGGGTGTCTTGGTTGTGTTCTCTTTAGTCCTTACAGGCCTTTCAACAACCTTCTTTGTAGTGGCTAGTTTAGCAGTTGGCTTGGCAACAACAGCCTGCTTGACTACACTTTTATGCCTGATTTTTCTGCTTTAGCTTGGGTGCCATTATTGTGAGCAGAGGGAGGAGTAGCATCAACCATGCCATCAGACAGGCATGCCAAACATTAGCCACACCAAGCAGTTGTATGACGTCTAGCGTGCAAGTGCATAGTGAGCAAAATCAAGACTATTTTTTATGAAAATAGGTGTCTTTTTCTAGTCTTATTCTACCTAGACCTATTGTGTGTTGAAGTCTATAGATTCAATCACCTTTCCTTGCCTAACAAATCAGAATTGCACCCTTTTTCTTGGTGAGAGAATTTTGCCAACAGTCTTTTTTTAAAAATGTCACTCCCTTTTTTGGTTTCCAATGCCCATGTGGTGGGACCTCTCTCTCTCTCTTGTTGTTTGATTGATAATTCTACTTTTATCCAATAATTTTTCTGATATTCATAAGTCAATAATTTGATTTTTTGAATTAAAGACAAATTGGAAATTAGCATTAAAAAAAATAGTTTAGAAGTTTTTTCAAACTTGTATCTTCAACCTACGAAGATGAAGGGTGAGGCCTGGGTTGGTAGGAGGCCAATTCCTCCTCACAAAGACCTCCTTTGGATTCCTAACTTTGTGCCAAATCCAACGAGTGGTTGGGAGGCCACTTTCTCTCTCAAACTAGCATTTTTTTAATGTTTTGGTGTTTTTTTTTGCAAAAACACTAGTTTACGAGAAAACTGAACCTTTAATATCTTACAAATGGTAGCTCATATTTGGGTTCCATTTTTTGCAAAAGTGTTTGTAATTCAATTATCCATAGTGTAGACTTTTTATTTTTCAAAAATGCACAAGTGCCTAAAATTTGGGTCTCTCGGGATGCATTTTCGACTGAGTCCGACGTCCTATTTGCTTAGAGTCTTGCACTGATTACTCTAAGATGCATTCTCAGCTAAGCCCAAAGTATTTTGAGTGTGCACTTACATATTTGGGGGGGGAGGGGGCTCAACATTTTGGGTGGGTGTGTTTTCTTTTGACACCTTGCATATCTTTGCTTTCATTCTCTTTTTTGCATAAATTCACAACTTGCAATCAACACAACTTCACCTAAATTCAGCTTAAAATGGATTATTTTTAGCTTAAAACCCTAACACCCTTCAACTATCATGAATGTAAGGTTAAAATTTCAATCATTTTTAGAAGTAAAGGGTTGTATAGGATCACCATGGGTGCTGAAGAAGAACCCAACACTAATGCTGAAAAGGTCAAGTGGTACAACCGTAGTGATGAAGTCTATGGATTACTGAGCTTGTCTATGTCTCTAGAACTTCTCTTCCATTTAGAAACCTCCAAGACTCCCAAAGACATATGGGACACCTTATAACTCTTATTTGGGAAGCTTGATGAGATGAGATGACATGAGCTTGAAAACAAACTCATAAGTCTAAGTCCTAGCAACTTTGACACCCTACAGGACTTCTTCACTAAGTTTAAGGCCCTTAGATTGCAATTAAAAGAATGCGGGATAGAGAAGAAAGATGATCAACTCATCCTTTATATTCTCAAAAATTTAGGTCCAAGCTAGTCAGTCTTTGTCTCCACTTTCCATGCCACAAAAAGTGCCCTTGGCACTCCATGGAAAATGCCTTCTTTGGATTCATTCATTGCCGACTTGACTAGGGAGCAAGATAAGGTAATTCAAATGGGCACAATGAAGTATACTCAACCCCAAGCTTTGATAGTTGGAAATGGTAAGGATAAGACTTCAATAAAGGAGAAGAAGAAAAAGAACAAGGACTAGGAGAAGAAGAAAGAAAACAATAATCCTGCCAAAAACAACACTGAGTCTTCCTCTTCCAATGTTAAACCTAAGAAGGAAAATGTTAAGTGTGCCTATTGTAAAAATGCAGGGCATGATGAACAAAAATGCATGAAGAAACAAATATATCACCTAACTCATCTTCTAGAGAAGCACAACATAGGTGTTCTTGAGTCTATCAAGTAGAATTCATCTACCCAAGATTCTACCAAGGCAAGAGGCAAGGGTAGGGAGAAAGAAAAGGGCAAGGACCTTGTAGCCACTATAACTTCTACATCATCATGGGTCATTGATTTGGGTGCTTCTCACCACATGGGCTATTCACTAGTTGATTTTTCATCTTTAGAGCCTTGAAGCATGACTTCAATTGGTTTGGGTGATGACACATCAATTTCTATTGCAGGGAGAGGGTCAGTTGAAATGGAAGGAGGAACATTCAATAATGTTCTAAGTGTTCCTTCTCTTTCAACCAATCTCCTATTAGTGTACCAAATCACTCACATTAGTCAGGGCATGAGAGTTGAGTTTTCCCCAGATTTAGTGGATATCAGGGAATTGCATAGTGATACTATAGTTGCAGTGAGTAGGGCAGATCACCAAGCTAGGTTATACACCTCACATTTTGCACCAAATTGTTCTCCAATAGCATTGCTAACTCATTCAAATGAAGTTATAAAATTATGGCATGAGTGGTTTAGCCACCTTAACTACCGCTACTTTGAGAAACTTTGCAAATATCACATGGTCATTGGCTTGCCTTGTGTCCAATTCTCAAAAGGAATTTGTGAGGGGTGCTCCCTTGGGAAGCATCCCGAAGCAAAATTTGACAATGGAAAAGCTTGGAGGGATTCACAACCTTTGGAGTTAGTCCACAGTGATGTATCGGGACCCTTTCCCAAACCATCTTTCATAAGGGCCAAACATCCTCACTTTCATTGATGATTTCTCTAGGTACACTTGGATATATTTTCTCAAACAAAAGTCTGAAGTGTTTGAAAATTTTATAGACTTCAAGGCTCTTTTTGGGAAATAAAGTGATAAATCCATCAAGGTTCTTCAAATTGATAATGGAGGGGAATATGTCAGCATCAAGTTTGAGTAGTTTTACACCATAGAGGGGATTGATTTGCAGTGCACAGTCACTTACAGTCCTTCACAGAATGGGGTTGTAGAATGTAAAAATAGGTTCTTGAAAGAGATGGGTAGCTGTATGATTCACTCCAAATCCTTAGCACCATAGTATTGGGTTGAAGCCATCAATTGTGCTTGTTACATTCAAAACAAGGTTCCTCACAAAGCTTTGAAAGGGATAACACCCTTTGAAGCTTAGAATAAAAGGAAACCTGATGTTGAGCACCTTAGGGTTTTTGGATCCCCAGCCACAGCCCAAATTCCAAAGAAGAAGCATAAAGCTATGGAATGTCAATCCAAGCCTTGCATCTTTATAGGATATCTGAATGGTATTAAGGGGTATCATCTTCTAGATCTTGTCACTCATGAGTTGTTCATTGAGAGAAGTGTCCATTTTCAGGAGAGTCCTAAAGACTCAACACTTGACACTTCTTCTCCCTCATCAAATCTACTTCTTCATGATGACTCCTCATTAGATTCAGATCAGCCAAAATAGGTTCTTGAGCTAGAGACATCTTCTTCTTCTTTGAGTTCAGACAGCAAGGATAGTGATGTAGAGTCATCCACCTCTAGTTAGTCAGAGGATGAGGAGTTAACACCTGACTTGCCCACTTCTACGCCACTTTGGGCTTGATAGACACTTGAGAGTGTTGGCACTTGGGCAAGAGATCCCGCAGATGATAGATGTACTAAGGGGGATTTTCAAAGAGATCCACATGCCTTTTTTGCTTTAGTTTTAGATCCACAGACTTTTTGAGAGGAATCTGGGGTACTTGAGTGGGATAGTGATATGGAGGAAGAATATTCTTCCTTAATCAAAAATCACACTTGGGATTTGACTTCATTTCTTAAGGGAAGAAAGATGGTTTGATGTAGGTGGATATATCAGACCAAGTTTGCAGTAGATGGGTCGGTTGATAAGTACAAGGCATGATTGGTCACCAAGGGTTTCTCATAAGTGGCAAGTATTGACTACTCAGAGACCTTTGCACCCATTGCAAAGATGAGTTCTATCTGACTCACCTTGGCTATTGCCATAGCACATGGTTGGGATGTGCACCAGATGGATGTGAAGAGTGCCTTTCTTCATGGAGACCTAGAGGAGGAGATCTACATGGAGCAACCACCAAGATTTGTTTAGGATTCTTCCTTAGTATGCAGACTTAGGAAATCTATCTATGGCCTCAAATAGGCCCCTTGAGCTTGGTATGCCAATATGGATTCCTTCCTTCTCATAGCAGGTTTCACTAGGTGCCTTTCTGACCCCAATGTCTACTTCTTGTAGTAGGATGATTCGCTCCTCATTTTGGTTCTATATGATCATGACCTTTTGATCACTAGGAGTTCTTCATCATCTATTGCAGTGGTGAAGGCATCTCTTAAAGATAGATTTTACATGACAAACTTGAGTTTGTTGCACTACTTCTTTGGCATCAAGATCTCATAGTCTGATTCAGGGATTTCTCTTGCACAACTTACATATGCTCTTGAATTATTGGCTCAGTTTCACATGGCTGATTACAAGCCATCTCTAACTCCCTTTCTATCAGGAGTCAAGCTTGAGGCTAAATTTTTTTCACCATTGGTTGATGCCACTCGGTATCACCAACTTGTTGGTACTCTCATCTACTTGACTCACACTAGGCCTGACATATCATATACAGTGGGACTTGTCTCCAGATCTATGTAAGAACCTCATGAGCTGCATTGGAAAGTAGCTAAGAGGATCTTGCATTACATACAAGGTTCACAGAGATACAAGATTCATTACAGATTGGGCATAGATGTTGACTTGGTTGGATATACAGATTCAGACTGGGTTGGTGATTCACAAACTCACAAGTCCACTTCTAGTTATAGTTTCTCTCTAGGTTTTGGTCTTATCACTTGGTCTAGAAAGAAGCAAAATGCTATTGCTATATCATCCATAGAGGTAGAGTATAGGGGAGTTGTTAAT
The DNA here is from genome assembly GCA_037957365.1 of Torreya grandis. Taxonomy (NCBI): domain Eukaryota; kingdom Viridiplantae; phylum Streptophyta; class Pinopsida; order Cupressales; family Taxaceae; genus Torreya; species Torreya grandis. The sequence goes on from JARHVA010006030.1 coordinate 99,083, forward strand.
ATAGCTATTGAGGCTATTTGGCTTTAGCGGATACTTTCAGAGTTTGGCATTCTTATCAGGTAGCCCACCATCATTTATTGTGACAACTAGAGTATCATTCAGATTTGCAGGAATCTAGTTTAGCACCAGCAGACCAAGCACATAGAGATTCACATGCATTTCATTTGGGAGATTATTCATAGTTAGGTCATTGACTTGATATTTTGCCAGTCTTCAGTTTAGGTTGCAGACATGTTCACCAAACCTTTCACTAAGAGCAAGTTCATTCATCTATGAGCTCTTCTTGGGGTGCAGTCCACATCCACAATAACATCATCTTTGGGGGGGGCACTAGCCTCTTCTTTTTTTTATGTCTCTCTTTTGGGGGGGATTTTTTTCCTACGAGTTTTCTCCTTTTCTCTATCTTATGGGATATTGCATTTGTACATGGGTACCTCATTAGGCCTAGTTGTCGGGACCCTTTTTATATTTCCACACTACCCACCTAAGCTACACTTATGGGGGGTATTAGTGTAGGTTTTTATTTTTTCCCTATTTTTAATTAGGGAAATTGTATTTCTTGTGCTTACATGGAGTTTTCTTACATTTGTGGGATAGGATAGCTTATGTGGAGATGTGTGTCATAGATGTGTCATAGGTGTCATAAGTAACTCCCTTGATGGGAGTTACTTCTCTATTCTTAGCACCTTGTCACCACCTTTCATGGAGGAGTTATAGTCTATTCTTGGGGTGCCTTGGCCACCTTTTGTGGAGGAGTTAATTACGTGCTCTCCTATATGTATTCTTCACTTTGGCCATCTCATGTTAATCAGATTTTGGTTTTCTCCATTTTGTCTTGTGCAATTTATCTTCTTGTGTAATTTTCAAATTACTTTAGCATTTATGTGGTGTGCACTTGCTTCATCTCATGTGATCACGTCTCCATTACACTCACATTATCCAAATTTTGGAAATAAATCCAATAGAAGCATCTCAAAAATCTAATAAGGTCCAATCCATAATGGGGTAAAATTGTCATTTTATCCTTTATTTTCATGGTATTTGTCCCATAGAAACATTATGGTAGTTATTATGAATGATTTGAATTTTTCTCTTTTGTTAAACCACATTTTAATTATATCTTAATGTTTATTGAAATTATATAAATCTTTAGTCCTTGAGTCTTCCATTTATATTATGTCTAACAATTGATACTTCACCTTCTCACTTGGTTCCATATACTCCTGAATAAACTGATATGTTGGAAATTTCATCATGATTAGGAAAGTAGGTTATCTCCCATAAAATAGTAAGGAGATGCCTTGAGTGCCTTCCTGTATCTTGTTCAATCACCTCATAGTGCATACTTTAGTAGATTGTGCCATGTCTAGGTTTGTCTACTACATAATTTTTAATGGCATCAATAAGGTTCTTGTTTATTTATTTAGCTAACCCATTTGCTTGTGGGTAATGGTTGCATGATGACCTAATGGTGATTCTATTATCATGGGACCATTCAGTAAATTTAGCTATTTTTAATGCTACCCAATTATCACAAACTAGAGAAATGGGAGTACCAAATCTGGTTATGATATTTTCCTCCAAAAATTTGATCACATCTTGTGCTCTTGAATGCTATATAGTTATAGCTTCAGTCCATCATGTGAAATAATCTATATAAATGAGTAAAATTTATGTCCAACTAAATAATTGGGATTAATAACCCTAATGAAGTCTAAGACCCATTGAGTGAATGGTCTTCCTTTAATAACATGTTGTAAGTCATTGTTGTGTGTATTTATATTTTTGTTAGGAATTTACATTTATGGCATGTTCAAATATGAACATGTGTGTTATTAAAGACCATTAGCTAACAATAACCCATTCTAAGGATTTTATGGTCCGTGGTGTTCCTAGAGGGATGACCACTATTGATCTTATGGTGCAAATTTTCTATAATTTCTTGAGCTTCCTCTCATGACATTCATCTCAGGTAGATGCCTCCATAATTACTTCTATATAATATCCCTTTTCTAATCATTTAATGAGATAATTTGAGTCTCAAATATCTCCTTTGTTATATTTTTAGTTTTGGGGAATAGATACATGTGATCAAATATTAAATGATGTCAATCTATTAGTCTCATTTATATACTTGGTTTTCACAAACCTCTTCAATAATGATTCAAGGGTCAAGCTCAGTCATGAGCTGAATGATGTCCTAGCCTTTAACAATATTGGTAGGATTGACTTCTATGTCAAACTCCTACATTTTTGCCATCTATTTTCCTTTACATTCTCCTAATTATTTTATGATAAAGTAAGCTTAACAATAAGATTTGGTTTAATGGAAATTATCTATTCCTAAGGATATAATGTCAAAATTTATTCACCACATTGATAAGGGTAAGTATTTTTTTATCTATCATAAAATACCTAAGTTTTGTTTCTTTAAATTTTTTATTCATGAACACAATAGGATGATCTCTCTCCTATTTATTCTAGGTGAGCACGGTAGTAATAATATGTTATGAGGTGAATGAATACAATAATAAGTATTTAGTTAACTCTAGATTTATCAATATAGGGGCCTGGGATATTGTATTTTTAATGTCCTAAAAACACTTTCAAACCTTTTTTTTCCATTCCACTTTAGCATCTTACTTGAGAATTGTATTCAAAGGTTTGACAGTTTTTATGAAACTTAAAATAAACTTTCTTACAAAGTTTATCTTCCCAAAGAAAGATTTGTGTTCCTTCTTTCTATTTGTAAAATAAATTTTTGATATTCTTTGAATTATATTTGGGTTAATTGTAATTTTGTCTTTGGTTATGATATGATCTCAGATCTTGCCTTCTATGACACCAAATATACTCTTTTTTGGGTTTAAAAAAATGTCAAACTTTCTACATATTTCAAATATTGATTATAGGTGACCTACATGATCAATCCTTGCTTTTGAGAAAATTGTGAGGTCATGCATGTAAATAATTATACATTTACTTATCATCCCCTAGAAGGCATGGTCCATAACTCATTGAAAAGTGACACTTAAATTAAATAGGAAAAATACCATATTCTTATGTGTATATGTACCCCACTTTGTTGTGAATATTGTCTTTATTCTATCTTCTAATTCTACCATCACTTGGTTATACCCTAAAAATCCATCCAAGAAAGACATCATTCCTAAACCATTCACTATATAAATGACTTCATCTAGGGATGGTAATGGATAATTGGCTTTCTCATAATATTTATTTATGTGTATGAAATCAAAATAGAGACTAATCTCTCCACTCTTCTTTTTGACTAGAACTAAATTAGCCACCCAAGTAGAATGTCTAATAGGAAAAAATATTTTTTCACTCAGTAGCTACTCCACTTCCTTTTAAATAAGAGGTTTTAGGATAGGATTTAATGTCCTTTGTCTAGATATATTATGGTTTAACTTCAATAGAATTGTATGGGTAATGACCCTTGGGTTGAAAACCTTTAGTTCTTCATACATCTATGCAATCACATCCTTGTAATGAGTGAGTAAATACTTCACCCTTTACCTTTCCTTTAGAGTACAATTGAGACTAATGTTAACATAGCCTGGGTATACTAATCTCCTAGATTATCCCTTTTGAATTCAGATTTATTTACTTTTAGCTACCTTTGTTTTTGGGCCTATGGATCTAAATTAAATGTCCTTTCTAAGGAAACCATTCCCAAAGGGAGGTATTTTTCCTTCAACTAAATTATTCCTTCTTCCCCTAATTCTTCTTGGCATAAGTAACTAATTTATTTATCATCAATAATTTGAGACTCAAATTATCCTAAGTAAGTCAATAATTAGACAATCTACTGGTCATCATTAAAGACTTGGAATTTTCCCATGTTTTCTATAACTAATGGATAAGGTACTAGCTTAATCGATAATCTATGTACCTTAGATTCTTGTAGGGGTGCCGAATTGGTAATTGAAGTAGCTAATAAATCAATAGCTTGATTCTATTCTCTAGGTACAACCATTATGTTAAAGGCTTAAAAATACTCAATTAAATCCTAGGTTGTATGTTTTTAACTTTTTAGATGTGATATCTTGCACTAGTATTTGTTCTTGACTTGATTGACTACTAGTTCTAAATATCCATAAAATAACAGTTGGTTGACATTATTTTTGAGAGAAAAATGTAGTCCCAATATTAGTGCATCATATTTAAATCTATTATTGGTATAGGGTAACTATGATCTATATGTTACCAAGTATTTATTTCCTTTTGGGATTACCAATTCAATATAAATGTCTAATCCTTGCTTGGATCTTACACTATCCATGTAGATAGTCCACAACTGGGAAGGTCCTTATACTTCTAGTTCTTTCACTTCATACATTATAGTGAAGGTATAGATCCCGAGGTTAGGATATTTATAACTTATTCATTATTTGTATTATATTTAATAATATGGTTATTTATTATTATCTCTTGATCAATTTGAATATAGTTTATAATACCTCTCCATGGTAACCAAATGTGAGAGAAATCTATTACTACATACTCATTTAACATCTTGGACCAGTCTCTACTAAGGAGGAGTCCATATCCTTCCTAAATATCCACTATAAATATGTTGATTATCATTTTTAATCCTATTTAATATGTTAATTAGATGCGTACATAATTCAAATCTCTTATTACAGGGACCATAGTCTTATCCAATTGTGAAACTATTATCTTTGATGGGCTTGGAGTCAAACCTAGATTTTGGTAAATTGAATTAGGCATCACCATGGTTGAAGATTCATAATTGAATAAAAATTTGTGAAAGTTCTTTCTAAATTATTATATAGTCAATAATAAAGGTGTAACTTTAGTTTTTCTCTTGTTTATGACATTGGCATGAACAACTTTTGTCTTTTCAGTAGTCGGTTTCCCTATAATAGACCTCCATCGGAGTTCTTTTTGCTTTATAATTTTGGATAATTCTTAAAGATTAATGTTGTATTTAATCTTATTCATGTCTTCAATAATGTTATACCCTCTTTTTCCTTTCTCCTCTTTATTATGAAGTTATTCATTTATTTTTGGGAGAGTTGGATTGGTGTTAGCTCTTAGATTCAGTGGAATAGTAATGTTATTTGAATGAGTAAATATTGTAAAGAGATACTTATTCCTTAAATAATAATTTCCCTTTTTATTTTTTTGTAAATCCTACAATTCATTGGTACTATCCTATGATTAATTGTCATCCTCATTTGGGAATAAAGACTCATGTGTTTCAAATACCATTACAGTATTAAAGAGTCAACTTCTTGATGGAAATCTAGTGGATTATTCATCAAGTCTTACCTTACCATCTCCATCTAAAAGATTTAAAATGTTGCAAATAATTCCATGAATTTAAGTTCACCATGTTGTGATGTATTATGGACTCTACACTAATTGGGTAGAACCATTTCTACTATGTTGATCTCTGAAAACTTGTTGGGATATTGCTTTGCATTATTATCAAACCTATTAAAGGGCCTATTATATATTTAAAACCCATAATTCTACTTATTATTCTATCTATTTGTGTTTATCATCTTCCTCTACATATTTAAGAAGTCATTTATCAATTTATGGATCATTCTTTGGATGGAATCCAATTCTAATTTGGTAGAATTAGTTCCTTGTACAACTATAACATTAGAGGGAATTAAATGTTGATTTTGTTGATGCTTATTCATATATACCTAGTTTTTTATATAACTATAATTATGATTGGGAACTATTTATATTAGAGGAGGTAGTGCATATAGTTAATTTTAATTACAAGCAAGGACATTTTGATTAACATGAGGGAATGGGTTAAGAGCTAGAAAACCATTATCAATGTTGGGAGTGCTAGGTATTTGAGAGTTCAACTATCTATTAATTTTGATAGACTCTTCATATGATAAATCTATATTGGTGGTAGTAACATCTCTTTATAATAATACTATAGTGATTAGGTCTAGAGAGTTTTTATACATTTCCAACACTATTGGTCCATATACTCTATATTATAGATTAAACCACATGAACATATTCTAGAATCTAGCATTGAAAGCTCAAATTGGATCATTAGGATCCCTCTTCATGCTGGTAAAATGTTTATACACCAGCCTTAGGATGGTCACTTGTCTAAAATGGGAAAGAAATGTGCTCTAGCATGCATTCTAGGAAGTTATCAAGTTTTTTTGAAGGTTGAGGTAAAAATCATAGTCAACATTATCTAAGGAAAATCTTACATGTAACATCTTCATTAGTAATATCAATTATTCTTAAAGAAGCCTTAAAATACTTAATGTGTTCCTCACAATTCTTCCTCATAAAGGGGAGAAAGAAGGTAGATATTTTTCTAGGTTCTTAGGAAAATTTTACACATCTCTTGGGATGGAAATGGTAGATCCAACTATCTAAGGGTGTTGTTGGGCGATAAGATGATTGATGTGATGGATATTTATAATGAGAGATGGTGTTCTAGACCTAGATATATTCAGAAAAACTGGTGAAGATTTAGGCCTTTGATGTGTTGATAAGGGTGAAAACAAAATAATAGTTTGGGCCTTAGACTTGGAAACTATTTTGGGTATCTCTAGTACAACTAAACATAGGGGATAACCTCTTACTGGAGAAGGAACACAAGTTTCCCTCATTCTAGTTCTAAATTTCTTTTGTATTAATGTGGGCCTTATGCGCAATCTAAAATTTAAAGGAGGTAGCCTCTAACATTTTAGGATCTCAATGGAGGTAAACTCTACTCTAGGGCATGAGTTTCAAGTATGGGTTAAACAATCTTGTGGTGGAATAGTAATCAAAGTGTGCAAGTTGTTAACTAATTTTGCTTGTAGTGAAATGAATCCTATTAGAGAGATCAAACCTAAGTAAGTGGGATGGATGCATGATATTTAATCTAGAGTGAGTATATCTAAATCAAATAAACTTCAGAAGGAGGCAAGGGTAGAGAATAAAATAAGGTTATGTGATCTCAGGAGGTTACTTCTTAGGCTAGTTCCTTGGTAGACAAGTTATTTTAGAACTAGTGCTTACTTCATGTAGCTATTGAACACTCATAGGCAAACATGATCATGAAGTCTGGGGAAGAATGGTATAGGAAACCTGTTGTCCTCAACTAAAGTTGTTCCCTTTAGAGTTACTATTTCACACCCTTAATTGGGAGGTTACATATCAAAACAAGAAGGCATCTAAGGTAGTTGTTTCACACACCTAGAAAAATATACCAAAATAAAACACTCCTACACATCAAGAATATTGAACATAGTTTGACCTAATTACTTAATAAATCAGTGAAATCTACTAAATTTCAATATCTTTTACACATCTAAGGTTATCATACATCAATAAAATAGTTATAATTATTATTAGCTTTGCACACTTCAAATTACTATATTATCACAACCATAAAATAAAAACCTTAATAACATAAGAGTGGAAGCATAAAACACCAATGTAGTTACATGTTAATAAAAAAATGATCTCTTCATGTATTGATAAAAAATTCCAACCCTTTGGAATGATAAATTATGTTAATATATAGATTTGTGGAGGGGATGTCTGATCCTCCAAATGATGTGAACTCATGGTTACATGATGTAGTTAGAACCTAAGTTCTAATTTTAGCCTAAAATTGAATTTTTGCATGCTCATAGCTAATAACGACTATGTAAAAATTAGTTGGTATGTTCAAAGTGATGTAATGTGTGCATGCTTACACACAGTCTAGGTAACTTTACATTTATGCTCTAAGTGTATGTAAAATTTAAGTGTAAAAGTAGGTAATATTTTCATGTGTACATATAAAATTATCATTCAACCCAAGGTTGACTGGGTACTTTCATGGTGGGTGAGGTTATTGGGGGTGTTAAAGTGGATGCTTATGTCAAACTAGGATTTGAAGCACTAATATTATTATTTATTTGTAAAACTTGATAGTGTTTACACTCAATGTAATATTGGTATCTAATTATTTCTATGTTAAGGAGTAGAGGTTTATGCACCCTATTTACCCATTCTAGGATCCTTTCATTCTTAGCCTTTGTAGTCTTGAAGTTAGTTATGAAGATATCAACTTCTATGACCTTTTTCCTATAAAAATTGACCTTAAATTCTATTTCCTTTAAGGTATTTCCTTGTATATATTTTTTAAAGTTTTCTAAATCCCATTATAAGATATGGTCAAAATTAGCCCTATTGATAAACCTTCCTATATAATCCCTAGCCTATGAAAGCTTCATTTCATCCAAAATATTCCAAGTGAGAGTTTCATGTTCTGAGTACTTAGGCCTTATTGCCTTAGCTACATCAATCCACTCCCTAGCCTCTTGTGTCATGATGACTACCAAATTAAGGTCATTAGTAGCCTCCAATAGTGCCATTATATTTAAGTGTGCATATGATTTTAGACTTGTATAAAGAATAAGAAATTTCAATTTATTTTCATCTATTTTCAAAGAATTAAACAATTTAGTAGTCTCTAATATATGGGGTGCCAAGTTTTCCTTCATTAAACAAATAGCCTCAAGAATATTAAACAACTTAGATGTAGTAATCTAGACATGTATCTCTATTTGGAATGAAACATGCATAGTTTGTTGTTATTTTCTTATTTGTTTTAGTTCTTTTCTAGTTCTCTCCTCACCATTTTGGTTCCTTCATGTGTATCTATTAGAGCATATTTTTGTGTTTCAAAATATGATTTAAAATATTCTATATATTGGGATTGGTCTAATTTTTTATCTTTCTTATTGGATAAGATAAACATTTCTTACCTCTCCTCTACTATGACTGCTCTCCTAGTCTCATCTTTTATCATCCTCTCTCTGACCATCTGTACACTCCCAGTAGATTTTTCAAATACTAAACTTATAGTTGAAAATTATTTAATTACTATATTAGGCCTTTTGGAAGCCTTTGACTACATGTTGGTTGCTCACTATGGGATGACTAGCTAGGATGGATCCATGGGTTGAGTGTTTGAAGTTGTAATATGAACCAATATCTCTCTTGATGTTTACCTTAGTGTTTCTTATATAAGGGGGATAGGAAGTGAAGGCAAGATGATTTTGGACTAATATACTCCACCATATTGTGGTAGTGGATGGACTATGTAAACTAACTTATTATTATTAGCCTTCTCAATTGTTATAATAGTTATATCTTGAGAGGAACTAAGAGCGGGAAGCGGTAGACTTAGCTATATAGATGACCCATGGACCTGGGGACTTTCTACTAGTCTCCTTGCATTTTTGTTTCATTTTTATTGGTTCTTGTGGGGGATGGGATAATAGTGAAAGGGAAAATAACATCAATAGTAGGAACAAATGTAGAAGAGGCAATTGGAAGAATGCCAAATAGGTAAATATAAAAAATAAGGTAGAGGAGGAATCATCTACCTTTGGAACTAGCAAGGTTGGTTAAATAATAGGTTAAATAAGAGGAACCTCCACCTTGGGGACCAAGAGAGGAGGGGGCCTAGGATGACCAAATTAAATAGGATAAAATGTACAAATTGTAAAAAGAGAAACATGAGAAATATCAAGGGAAAAGGAAATTTAAGGGGTTGATTTCTCACTTGATGGTTACTTAGATAATGGTGCCTTCCCTTTTGTGTCCTTGAATTTCAATATTTTGGCTCTCTATAATTATACCTCATCATTAATGGAATCTCTTCCATCTACCTCTTATATGGTTGGTTCCACTGATGGTTCTTCCATGGCTAAGATATATGGAGGGGTTTGAGCCCTTAGCTTACTTATATAACCTAGGGTCATATTAGTAGATATATAAGGGGCCTATTATGTGGTTTAAGTAACCATAATAAGATCATTTGGAATTGATGTAATATCTTCTTGGGTAGGGCCCTCATAATCTAAGGAATTCAGAAAAATGGGGTTATCTTGTTTTTCTCTAAGTAAGGTATTGGGCACCTCTAGTTCCATATTCACTACCTTAACCTCCATAGGGGGTGTTTAGGGTGTTTCCCTTAGTATTTTTCCAATTGAGAGGGTCTATTAACCTAGAAATTTTATGAATCAAATCCTTCAACTAGTGGGAGTCTAGTCCATCCCTATTCTATATAAAGGGAAGGTTCCCCTTGAATAAGCTTCAAGAGGTCTTCTTTCAAGATAATCAATTTTTCCCTCTCCTTAACTTGGTCATCATTTTTAGAATTGAATAATATGAAATAGTTATTATAATGCTCATACTAATTGTCGATGCCAAGTCCCTTGATATGTTTATGTACTTGACTATGGGGATCCCAATCCCTATATGGTAATGTAGACAATGGATAGTACTCTATATACTTATTTTCCTCATAGAAGTACTTTCTATTGATGTAGCACATCCTCCCAATCATCAGATGGGATTCATAAAAGTAATATTTCTTAGTCTTGTGCATGTCCTTGTCAATAACCCACCATAACTAGTAGGCCATTTCTTACTCCACCAATTTGTTAGGGACATACTTGGGGATGTGTAGAGGTGTTATTTTGTGGCCTATAACCATGATAATAGTTTAATAAATTTAAAAATAGTAGTATCCCCTAATAAATAATGTATCTACAATGTTATTTGATATCTTAGGTAGGGGGAATGATTAATATCCATCCATACCTAGGGGTATACATCCTTGGAGATGTGCATAATATTATAAGGGTACACATATATGTGCATGAAAAAGTAATAATTTCATATATAGTTCTTTATATAGTGTGGGATGGGGTTACAAAGTGACCCATTATTAATGTATATTATACTAAGGACTATGTCAAAGAGGTAAGACATCATGTAGAAATGACCTTCGATAGGCCTTTTATCCTTGTGAAATATATGCTCCCACATCCTTGCTCTGATCCCTTCACCCAAAGTGAATGTCAAATCTTAGATCCTTATAAAATAAATCAATAAACCCCATTCTAGGTGGAGGAATTCAATGATTAGGTAGGCAAATAACCTATTTAAAAGGGTCATCCTAATTCATATTTTGATTCTAAATTTGGTCACTACTGTGGGTTGTTTATCCTTTAAATTAATGATTTCTCTAGGGAACATCTAAATATTGAGCATATTTTCAATTGATTTTTGTTTATTCCATGATATTACCCTATTAAAATCATAGGTGGAATATACAATAAGGACGGAGAGGTACCTTTGAAATACATTACTATAGATACACACCATGACTATTTTGTGTTCCACATGGTACAAGAACACTCCAATTAATTTCCTAGTGAAGAATAAATTTTGTAGGAGGTTGATAAAAGGCATGACATTTGAATTCATTGTTACTAACTATAACCCTTGATGCTAAAGTGGTAAGATCTCTGTAGCCATTTGGTATTGAGGTAGATTCAAATTTTATTCATGAGTATATGCATCAATCTAGTGTATGACCTCTCACAGTATAAAATAGTTGTTATAATCAATGTTGAATATTATCAGTTCAAATAATGTATCCTTGTACTCAGTTGAATAATTGATAAAAAAATAATTAAGGGGTGATATTTACTTAGGAGTCTCTAGATGAGGATGAAATTATTATTCAATTGATATGATACTAGTTTAATTTGCAATTTAATCGCTTAGCTCTACTAAGTATGTTATTAGGTTGGAAACACTAGTGGTTAGGGCTTGATCATAGGAGAGAAATTAAGTTCACAAGTTATCTTGTGATTGAATAGACACATTATCATTCAAACTAATTTGATATATATTTGGAATTAATTTCTAGTTCATGTGTCATTAATGTTTAATGTATATAACTTTTATTAGTTTTTTCAATTCATACTTTTCCACTTGATTTGGTAGGTATGCCATGTAAGCACTATTGGAATTTAATAGGAGTGCCACATAATTACCTTTTTCTAAGTGTCATTTTATCACTTCTTCAAATTTGGTTTAATGATCAATAAGTATTTTGGTATTTAGGATATAACAATGTGCAAAAGGTAGATGGGTATCCTGAATAAAAGTTTTGAACACTTTTGATGAATACCTAAATGAGTTGGAGGAAATCCCTAAATAAGTTTTTCAAAGATATTGATTTGATGAGCTCTTTATACAAAGACCAAAAATATGTCAAAAGAGTTCATCGAATGAAATTTCTAAAGACTAAATTCTTTCACTAAAGACCCCTTTTGTGCTAAGTAAATTTTCTAAAGGTTCTTGCTAAACAAATATTGTAAAGACCTACATAAATTGAAGTGTAAAACTTTGGAAACTTGGTTCTTGAAGATTAGTGGTTGAAGATTAAATGGAAAATTCCTTTGATACAAGGAAAATAAATATTTGAATCCCCTTTAAATCAAAAATTTGAACAAATGTTTTGAGCAACTCCTCTAAAGTAAAATGATAAAGACTAAATTCCTACAATGGAAGCATAAAAATATGAAGCCATAAAAGACCAAAAATATGTGGGAAGAGTTTTTTGAATGAAAGTGCCAAAAAAATCACTAAATACCCCTTTTATGCTAATTAGTTCCACCAAGGAGTTTCATTAAACAATATGAGCCATAACCCGCATATACACAACTTATAAATACCATTAGTAGATTAGTATAAAAAATAAAGTATGTTCATCTATTTGCCGAGTAATATAGTTAGTGTAATATATAAGGAATTTATCTTTAGAATATTTTTAAGATAGGGATATAAATAGGTTATGAAATATAGTGGATCCCTATTCTAAAAAAAAGGAATGGGGGTTTGTTGGGTAAGAAAATCGAATTAGGTTGTTGTGAAATCATATTCACCCTTGTTGCTTATTCTTTTTAGCCTATGTGGGTTTAACTCTATATCTTGGTTTTAAATGAAACTTGTTATTATATTTAGTTAGTTTGATTGATACATACTCAAGCTTATTCAATGCCATAAATTTAAATTCTTGATATAGGATAATATGGCATAATTCATCAATAGACTTAAACTTATTAAATACAATAGACTCATGTGGTGTGGAAAGAAATTTTTTCTTAAATGTATCTTGAATCTCTTTATATATCATTGGATTTGTCATTTTGGTCAACATTATCTTTCACCTCAAAAAAAATTCTTTGATGGGCCCATTGGTTCCTTACTTGATATTTGTAATTTGTGAATATGACATATTTTTAAGGATATTGATAGATAATTATGATAGAAATTATTCCACTAGATGTTTAAATGATTTTATTAATCCTATTATTAGATCATAGAACTATATTAAATCATAGTCCTTTAGATTCTTAGAAATAATTTGGTCAAAATTTTGTCATCAGAAGTGTAATCAAGACATCCTACATAGAAAGATTTGAGATGTTGATTAAGGTCTCCCTTTCCATTATAAAGTGTGAAATTTGGTGTTTAAAAAATATTTGGAAAAGGGTGAAAAGATATCTTAGGTGCAAAAGGATTATGCAATACATATTTTAAATCAATAACATGAGTAGACTTTGAAGCTTTTTCTCAATGTTTGTAACCTTAGCTTCCAAAGTTTGAATAACTTGGAGAAGAGTTTATGTAGTGGATCCATTGATATTAATATTTGATATCTGGGAAGTCACCAAAGGGGATGTAAATAACACTTGAATTGATGTAGGAATTTAAGTTGGTAATTGAGTTGAAGTATTGATTGTTTCCATGGAAGCTGTAGTAATTTTTTTGATATTGGAGGAATAATGGCTTTAAGACATGTCATGTTACCCCACTAAATGTAGGAATTGATGGTGTGCTTGAGGGGAAGGATAATGGAAGTTATGCTCAATAGGTATATCCAGTAGCCCAAATATTTGTATCAATAGATATCACTAGTTATTCACTAATGATTTTGTATTTTTTAGTTTCTAATATAGTATTAATGATCTTCTATAGATCTTCAATATTTTCATGAATATATTATAGAAAAATTATAATAGATTTTAATTTTCCCTGATCTACTTTCTCATGTCTATTATTCACATGTGATTAATTTTTTTCATGATCAAATTCATCATCTATGAGAACATTTTCAATATTTTTCTCATTGTGATTATTGGTAAAATATGACTGGCCATTATCTTGAGACATATTAAGTAATGGAATATCAATATGCTCAATAGGTAAACCACCTATTCTATCACTACATCTAGGTTACATACATATTAATAAAATAAATATATGAATAATTAATGTAATCTAAATTTATATAAGGATAAAAAATCTAGTTTAAACTATGGTTAAGTAAGAAGACTCAAAGGTTAGGCTCATAAAAATTTTAACCATCTTTAGGAAGAGTTAGGAGGAGAATGAGCTACACAAAGAAATGGATAAGATATTATTAAATAGATATAATTAAATAATTCAATTTCACAATATTTTTATCTAGTGTTTGTTGTGGCCAACATGCCCCCTTTTCTCCAAAATGGGGGATACCTATGAAAATTTCATGAAACAAAGCTTTGGAGTTGTTCCTTTTGTTCTTATTGAAGACATCTATTTAAAACTGTAGAATATATACCACCATGATTTTTTTTAGAAGTAACATACCTATTTTATCTTCTCTAAAATAACAAATTAGTGTTTTTTCTCTTTTAGTAAATCATGGTGTTAACAATGCAGATTAATTTTCACTTCAATTTTCTGGAGTCTAGTTCCTTTCCCAGAGTAACAAATTCATTATTTTTTAAGGAAAATTGAGTCCTCCTTATTTAATGGGTAATATTTAATGAATCATTTAATATTTATATTTTTTCCTTTATCATTTTGTGAATCTTGTAAATCCTAACCAAATGGAAAACTACCACATCATTTGGAGTCAAAGCGGCTAGTCCCCTAGACTTATCAACCTAGCCAAATGGGAAGATGCCACATCATTTAGAGTAAGAGTGTCTAGTCCCAAAGACCTATTATATATGTTATAGATCAAGAGAGCCTGATTGAATTGGAAGCTACCATGTCACTTGGAGTTAGAAAGTCTAGTCCCCTAGACTTGTCAGAGATGTTAGAGCCCAAGAGAACCTAGCCAAATGGAAAGTTACCACATCACTTGGAGAAAGAAAGGACAATCCCATAGACATATTAGAGATGTTAGAGCCTAGCTAAATATAAAGTTACCACATTATTTGAATTTAGAATGGCTAGTCCCCTAGACCTATCAGAGATGTCATAGCCTAAGATATCCCTATTGAATGAGAATCTACCACATCATCTAGTGTGAGGATGGACTAGTTGCCACTTGTGACTCGGGAAGCTTAGAATGAAGTATAGATGAGATTAGAGGGCCAATTAAGACATGTCATATGTCCTTAGGTGATATATTTTATACATCCAATTCCTAACACCATTTGAGTTAAAATTATCAATCTTACTCAAATTGCATTCAAATGCACATTTTAGGTCAAAATCCATAAAACACCCTAAATGGTTAAAAATTGTCACTTACAAGTGATAGTTTAGGTCAAAGTATCCCTAAATAGGGAAATGCATTTTATGGGCCAACTAACTTTGATAAGATCATTTCGAGTCAAAATGACAATTTTGCCATTTAGTGCTATGGATCACTCTTTCCTTATAATTCGTTAGTATGTCAAGTACATTTTTTATTTGGTATTGGAAACATCATAAATGGGAATACAACTCCAATGCATCTAACATCACCTTCTAGTTCCTCTCCAGTCAAATTATGACCTAGTAATATGAATTTTTGACCATTTTGATTAATTGTACACCAATTTCCAAATAATTTCACTAAACTTGATTAAACTTAATTAAGCTAATTAAATCCAATTTAAGAGCTTAAGTAATAATTCCATAGATATTTTTGAATATCTCATTATTGGAAATTTATTTTGAATATTTACATCACCTAGTGACATCATCTATGGGGTGGATTCATAAATACATAAGTGCATAAAATATCAAGATTATGGGTCACCCATGCCTATTTAATGCTTATTTATCTTGAGGATACTTATGAGTTTAATTCCAAATATTAGGATTATCCATGGCCACACATCTTAATCTTTAGATGGATGGTCATGGTTGATCCCGAACAATCTCAAAAATATAGAAATAGAGAGACAATGGACATGAATAAAAAAGATTGATTTACGTAAAGTTATTATGCATAATTATCTCCACAATCATTTTTAATAGGCCATTAAAATTAGTTACAAGATTCATTGATAGGCTAGTTTAGTGATTTGGAATCATGAGCCTAGGTTTTGTGGAGTTTTCTTGAGACATTGGAGGAGTTTGCCACCTTTTTTGACAAAGACAAGGATGTTTGATCAAGATAGAACATGCTTTTGAGCCACATAGGTATGGTGAATCCATTTGGGAAGGTAATATGACATTGCTTTCTTTCATTTGTTTCTTTCTATCTTTTGTAATTCCTATAGGAATAAATAGGCTTAGTTAGTTAGTTCTTTATGCATTTTCATGATTTATGGACTAATGTTTGACTAACTTGATTTGTAATCCTCTCTACATCTTGACATGCCTAGTGGGACAAGATGCATCCCACACATGAAAAAGATCATTATGCAACTTTAAAATATTAATTTGGATCACTAAAACTCTTGTAATTTGATTTTATAACTTTGTTTTACCATTTTTCTTTGTCATGGGTTTACACAGTAACTGACATTAGTTAGTAAAACCATCATTAGTTGTATAGTTGTCATTGGTCGATATTGGTATAATTGATGTAGATTAGATAACCATCATCAGTTAGTAAGTGTAACCATCGTCAGTTATATATTTGATGTCAGTCATTATGTTTCTATTAAAAACACAAACCTGAGAGCTCTTTTTTTGAAATTAATTATTTCAAACTCAAAATAGCTTCAAGGTAAAAGGACATGCTAACATTTTTTTTTCAAGATCAAGCTTGAAATTTGATAAAAACATGTTTGGATCACCTTTTACATGCTTAAAAATGAATTAGGAACATTATTTTGGTGCTTGAAGAAAAATTTAAGGTGCTTAAGTAAGTATTTTTATCATTACTTTTTAAAGTTACAACTAATACCAAGGGGTCAAATGAACACCACCCCATATTTTAAATTTTGTGCTTAAAAATGAACTCACTTTTCCAAGATTTTTGTATTTACTTAGTTGACTAAGTTAGATTTTGTTTGGTAAAAAGAGGGATGCCATGTGTATGTTCCTCTATTTGTCCCCTTTAAGTAACCCTTGGAATCAAAAGCACCATTCCTATTATAAAAAATCCTAGTCCAAGGCTTATAAAGAATATCATCTAAAGCGCTCCCCAAAAACTTGTTAAAGTTTGGGTGATCTTGACAATGACCCTAAAGTATTTATATTTCATACTTTCTTTATTTTTATGCAAAATTAGATTAGAGGTATCTGCATTTGGACATTATACTACACTGAGCAAACAATAAGATGTAGTGGTTGTACAAAATATTAGACCTTTTTATAACTAGCCAATGCCATGGTCACCCAATTTGTGTGCTTACTTTTTGCATCATTTGATGTGAAAGTAATTGTGCAATTTATTCCTCTAGAATGATCAAAACCTTGCTAGTTTAGTAGACCCCACTTTTCCATACCTTGTCAAATTAGACTTAAGATGTTTTTTTTTTGTCATTAGCTTTCTTGGTCTTGATTTGTGTTTAAAACTACCTATTAACTCAATAAACTTAAGCAAAACACATTGTCCTCAATTTTCTTGAGCAAGAGAGGCGTTATGTTATCCAATTAGAAAATCCATCTTTTCCTTGTTTAAATTATTATCAAAATCTTTGTGTCATGTCATCCAATTTGGTGTAGTCATGCTACCCAATTGAGTCTAGATATTTTACCCAATTTTTTTAAATCCTTCATTTATAATCCACATTCAAAATTGAACCTTTTTGAGTTCTAAGGGTTGGTGTGTCAAAGTGGGTTCACCATTTGTTCACGAAGTTTTTTCTAACTTGGGTTTAATTTTCCATTTGGATTGAAGGTCATTTATTAAGACTCAAAATAACATTATTATCTTGGTGGAATCAAGTCATCTAGTGTATCACTCATGATTTGAGTCCTAGAACATATTTTATCCTACTAAAACCATATGGAGATGTTGTGCTACCTATTTGGTCCTAGCTTTATAATTAGTGATTCATGTATGTTTTTACATCTTGAGTTGCTTAGTCCATTTTGCCTTCTTCGTAATCCATAGATATTTCCTCTAAACTTCTAGGGTTAATCTATCAAAGTTGAAACTAGATTTTACAGTATGTGCATATCACAAAGATCTAGGTTTTGGTGTACTAGTTTTCACCTTGGGTCTTTGAGTTACCTTACCCTCTTCCAATATATATGATTTCAACTTTACAAAAGGTGGAGTAAAACTCATAAACTAAATCTTCTAATTGTGCATTGTTCCAAACCACCCTCCCTTATAGTCTAATTGGTACCTTGGTTATTTTTTTAAAAGAGAGCCAAAGCATACTTTATTTGGTTTCCAAGAATTGGTCTAAATTTAGTCAAACACACAGAAAAAATCTCTTAGACATGACTCAAAGTTTCACTCATAGTGTGTCCTCTTATGGCCTTAGTTATGAAGATGAGAAATTGTATGATGGTCAAGATAACCCCATTATTTTTTATGACATCCCCGTAATAGTAGGATATAAAGATGATTATAATGCATATCAACCCCAATAAGATCAAGATGAAGCCCTTCTTAGATTGATAGAATCAACTTCTACACTACCTTCTAACTTTCCTACAAAATAATTGCATACCTTAGTTAGAGAAGGAGAAAAATGATGACTAGAGAAAGATTTTGCACAAATATACATACCTTCTTCATCTAACAAAGGAAAATAAATACAAACAGAGTTAAAACCCACAAATCTAGATCTTCTAGCTAGCATCAAGATAATAAGTTTGATATGTAGATCAACTTGTCACAGACTTAACTGACTCCCTAGTTTCCACTTCAATTCACAATGATGCTTTGAAAGAACAAGGAAATATGGTTGAAATTATTGCAAGAAATATTATATGAGGACATTACCATAGTGGATCAAGGTAATCTAAATGAATAGTTAAAGTCATAAGAGACCTTAAAAAGTGTTCCATTTGACATAGAACATACATTATTCAATCATCAAGAAATTATTGTTACTTTACAAACTCAAAAATCCAAACATTAAGTTCAAATTGAGGAAATCCCTCAAGATAATTTGGCTAGTTCTTTTCAACCAACACAAAAATTGGTAAATAAACATAAAAATTTATAAAATCAACAAAGTATAAAATAACCAAATTTAGGGAATGTTTTACAATCTAAGAATAAACATTATATGTTCTTAACTCAATGAGAATATTCAAACCAAGTCACGGATTAAAAGGTATACAGTCCCTATAGATCGACATAAAACTAGGGTCACATTCCTCCTCAATAGCAATAAAACTAGGGGCACATTCCACCCTAATGGAAACAAACCTAGGGGCACATTCCACCCCAACAGTAATGAAACCAAGGGAACATTCCACCCCAATAACATATTATTCAATCCAAAAATGCAATAGAAATGCAAGAATGGAATTCTATGAAGGAAATTGTTCAAATATTGGAGATGAATAATATATCCAAAAAGTACAAATTTGATGAGATATGCCCATATCCATTTGATCTATCTAATCTCCAAAACCCCTTTCCACCACATTTTGAAGAACCCAAATTTGACAAGTATAAAGGAAAAGGATATCCATGCGAGCACATATAGGAATTATTTATCTTATGTCCAGAGGTTGCTTATAGTAGTGAGTACTTACTATGACTATTTCCATGAAGTTTAGTGGGACAAGCTCTTGATTGGATACTTAAACTACCCAAGGGATTAGTTGCAGATTAGAATGACTTATCAAAAAAGTTTTTTAACTATTTATCATATAATATAGAACACAAATTAACCATTTTTGACTTAAGCAAAGACAAGAAGCATGATGGTGAAAGTTTCACCACATATCTACAAAGGTGGAGAGCATTGGTAGGCCACTATCAACATAACTTGCTATACAAATAGTTGGCTGATATCTTTGCATAGAACTTGAATCTTGAATTTGCACATAATCTATGGTTATGTTGTGCTAACTAATTTGAATAAATTATTGACAAAGGAGTTCAGATTGAGAAGGCTCTTATTGTTAAGGGCCTTTTAAAGATTTTTTCACAAGGTAAAGCTTCTAATCAGACTAAATCACTAGTTCAAATAGTTATGTAGGATAAGCCTAAAGGCTTTAGTAAAAATAAGAACATGGTTAGAAATGGGGTGACTAAAACAAGACACGTACAAATAGTATAAGTTATTCCTCCTCTAAATGTACAATTAACTCCCCCAAATTTGCTACCTACTTTATAGAGATAACCTCCAAAAAGAAATTTCATAACAATTTTAGAGTCTTTAAAAAGTTAGGAGAATCAATTGAAATAGTGTTACAAAATCTTGTTGTAGCTAATTTAATTGTATGGCCAGTATCAAGGCCATTTCCTCAAGATCAACCAAAACCAAATAGGTACAAAGAGAACAAATGGTGTAACTTTCATTGTGTTGTTAGTCATGGCTCATATCTTTGTGTTCAATTACAACATATTATTGAGGACTTAATGAAAGTGGTGAACTAAAAATTAAGTTAACCCCTAATCTAGACAAAAATTAGGATATGGGAATATACAAAGACCCCTTTCCTTGGCATGATCCACCACAATAAATAAATAATCAAAATGGTCGCAATCAAGGATAGAGGTAGAATCAGAACCAACAACAAGGTCAAAATTATAATGAGCATAATCGAGATCATAATCCCCATACTAACAATGTGGCTTATAACAACATGCCTTACAACTATAATAATACTATGGGATGCATTTATGTAGCCCACATTGCCACTGTTACTATGAAACCACATGGCTAATCTCATGTTCCTTACAACATGAGACCCATCATTGTAGGGTCAACACCCTGTCCCCTTAGTAATACCATGTTGGGTTTGCATAATCATGTTGTGACTCTATTTACATGGGTTACTAATTCTAAACAACACCACCTTTCTTCTAAATATAAAGTCTCATCATTGACCCAAATTTGTAACAATATAGTTAGTCACTTGTGGGTCATCATCCAAGGCCCTTTACCTTTCTCTTCTAATTATAATAACTCATTGCCACCTCTAGGTTGTGCAGTCACAACTAGATGCCTGTGAGTTACCATGTAGGGCCTTTCACCCATTTATTCCATAAAATCCAATGAGAACATTATGACAATGGTTCCAAAGCTAAATACCATCCCAATAAAGACTAAAATAGTTTAATCCATAATTCAAAGGCCTTATAGTCTAACCGATCAATTAGATAAAACCCCTACATAAATTTCCATATTAGAACTCTTGTAGACATCTGATGTCCATAGAACCAACTTAAATAAAATTTTGTAAGATTCTATTGTGCCTAATGATATAAACCTTGATCAGTTCCAGAACCTAGTTGGATAGTTGTCTTTATTTTGGAAAATCACATTTGATCAAAAAGACATGTCCACCCTCAACTCAAACCATAATAACCCACTATACATTGAGATAATCATTATATATCACAAGATCAAGTGGGTTCTTATAGATAATGGTTTAGGGATGAATATCATATCTCTTAAATTGGTACAATGATTGGGCTACATGGATAAAGACATTTAGCCAAAAACTATTACAATCAAGGCTTATGATAACACTGAGAGGGAGTCATTTAGTATAATTTGGTTACCATTCATGGTTGGGTCTATTTCTCATCATAAATTATTCCATATTATGGATATTGATCTTCCTTATAACATACTTCTTGGTCATCCTTAGATCCATGAAGTACATGTAGTTCCATTTACTCTTCACCAATGCCTTAAGTTTCCCCATGATGGGATCAAGGTTATTATTCTTGTTGATCAGTAGCCATATCAATATTAAAAACATATTAATGTAGAGTTTCATAATTATAACTATTGTATAGGTTCTCAATTCATTGAAAAGAAGAACAAATCCATCATTTCTCATCTATCTCCATCTAATTATATCAACCTTGGTGATCTAGCCTCCACTTTGGCTAATCCATTTCTTGCAGCTCTGGCTAAGCAAGTTATTATTAAAGACGTAGGCATTTCCACGTACCATCTAAAGGATGTCCTCCATATTTAAAAATCACCAAAATCCCCTAAAATATTTGGTAAGCCTAAAACTTCCCAAACTCTTAATAGATATAATTGGATTTGGAAACCAAAGAAGAAACAACCAAAACCTCTATGGTTTTTATACCTACAATCACACCAAAGAAAGATTGAGAGGATTTTATTGAGGGAGATTGGTTATGTTCTAAAGGCCTTGATAATTATGTTTAGAATCCAAATTATCCTATCCCTAAGAAGATAATGGATCATCTTGACTATACAAGGAAAGGCCTTAGCCCATAAGTGCAAGGAATTTTAGAACCTTTATTAGCTAGAGTTGTCAATTAGAATCATGGTCTCAGATTTAAACCACTAGAGGATGACCTCAGGAAATTTGATAGTGATTCTTATGAAGTCACTAGTAATGAGACTCCTAGTAGTGACATAACATCCCATTATAGCCTTTTTGATGAACTTGCTAACTCAGATTTGTTTGATTCAAATGCCATATCAACCATAACACCTATTAGAGCTTCCCATCCTAAAGCAAAAACTCATCCTAGTGGTGCTTCCCTTCCTAAATTAGGACATTATATCTTTATCATTAGTGTTTCCCATCCTAAATAAAACCCTCACTATAACCTGTGCCTTTACCTTCTTGAACTCATAGATTGGTACAAAAAAATTTAGTCATATGCCTTGATGAGTTTCAAAATGAAGAGTCAATTGCAAAATACATGGACCTATGAGATGCATTTCCCCATTGGTGATCTTAAGTAGGTTTTTGATTTTTCGTTAGATCCTTATGCCTACTTTGGAGAGTAGGAAATTTTTTTTGGTCATACTAGAGAAAAAACATTGAGATCTTTAGGTGAAAACCTCTTTGAGGTGCTTGTCAATCAGGGAAAAAATAAATAAAAAGACAAGAATTTGAGTGAAACCATATTTTAGGTGCTCCTAGGTGGGAAAGTTTGCTCATCCCCTTAAGACATAGAAAGTCTATCTAGCCCAAGTTCTATATCTAGTACAATCATCTCTTCAAAATAGCATCAAATATTTGAGCATCTTGCTCTTGAGTTTCTAGAGGTTTTTACCAGTTCATCTTTACCTAAGAAGGTAGATTTTGATTATTCATATTATCTAGATCTTTGGGAGGAACAACAAGAAGATATAGTAGAGGAAAATGATCAGAGCCATACATTGCCTATAATTCTAGATGATGGATCTACACTCCTTATGGAGAACATAATAGAAGTGAATTTGGGAACCTATGAGGATCCCAAAATTGTTTATCTGGGAGCTTCCCTTACTGAAGTATAAATTGAACATATTATATCCATTCTTATGGATTATATAGACATCTTTGTATGGGCATACTCTGAGATGTTAGGCTTGGACCCAGATTTAGTTGTGCATCATCTTGTTGTTCACCTTGGTGCTAAACTAGTCAATCAAACCTTAAGAAATATGCATCCAAGCATCACCGTTTTGGTTAAGGCTAAGTTGGAAAAGTTGTTAGGATCCAATTTTATCGTACTACTAGACTACTCTGAATGGGTTTCCAACATAGTACCAGTATGTAAAAAGATCTTAGGCATATGTATTTGTACTAATTTTTATGATATCAAAAAAGCATACCCCAAAGATGATTTTCCTCTGCCCAACATTAAAATGATCATCGACTCAACTATTGGGTACAAGATGTTATCTTTAATGGATGGATTGTCCATTTACATTCAAATTAAGATAGCCTTTGAAAACCAACATAAGACCATGTTCACCACTCCATGGGGGATATTATACTACCAAGTCATGCCATTTGGTTTAAATAATGTTGGAACCACATATCAATATGCAATGACTATCATTTTCCATGACATGATGTATGACATTATTGAGGACTATGTTGATGATATACTAGAAAAATCAAGAATAAGAGTTTGACATCCTAACATTCTACAAAGAATATTTGAGAGGCTTCATGAATAAAAAGTCCATTTAAATCCTAAGAAATGTGTGTTTGAAGTCACATAAAAAAAATTACTAGGGTTCATTATATCACAATGAAGGATTGAAGTAGACCCTTCAAAGTTTAATGCTATTATGGAAATGCCTCCCCCAAACAATCTTAAACAACTATGAGGTCGACAAGTAAAAATCTAGTCTATACGTAGGTTCATTTCTCAATTAGTAGATAAGTGCCACCCATTTACCCATCTATTAAATAAAGGAGTAACATTTTATTGGGATGAAGATTATTAGTTATAATTTACAAAGCTTAAAACATACTTGGCCAATCCACCAGTCTTATGACCTCCAACACAAGGAAAGCCACTGCTTATTTATATATCAACCATGGAACATGTATTGGTGGCACTTTTGGCTTAGCATGATGATCATGTTAAGGAACATGCTATTTAATATTTAATCCACACATTGATAGCCTATGAATATAATTATATGCCTATTGAGAAGTCATGTTTAGATATGGTGTTTGCCACTCAAAAATTATGACATTATATGCTAAATAACAAAACTATTTTTATCACCAAGGTAGATCCTCTAAACTTCTTCTTATCTAAAGTATATATTCAAGGACACATGGATAAATAGATTATTCTCCTTAGTGATTTTTATATTGAGTACCATAATCAAAAGGCAATCAAAGGACAAGTTCTTGTTGACCAGCTTGCATAAGCTCCTATTAGGGACACTTAACCTCTCACCTTTGACCTTCCAGACGATTCTATCATGATGATAGAACAATCATAAATATAACTTGAATATTGGATGATCTATTTTGATGGATCCTTCACATCCTAAGGGTCTGGAGCTGGCATATTATTGATCATGCCATAGGGGGATCTGATCCACAAAGCATTCAATATATAATTTCATTATACAAACAATATGGTTAAATATGAGGCATTGGTTGTAGGGCTCCATCTTGATATACCATGAGATATTCAAAGATTAAAGGTATATGGAGATTCACAACTAATCATAAATTAGACAATTGACTAGTGTCAAATAAAGGATAACAAGCTTGTTCCTTAAAATTAAATGATCGATAACCTCAAAACACATTTTAAATCTCTACAATTTGAGCAAGTTTAATGAGTCAACAATAGATCTACTGACACCATGGAAATAATTGGTTCCATGATTCAAATACATTATAGTGATAAAGAGTATCAGTTCTTGATTGAAAATATTTTTTAGATGACACATATTTTATCATATTCAGAGAGGATATGTACCATTGCTGATCATAATCCCTCACTTGAGCTACCATGATACCAAGATTTTTATAACTATTTACATTGTCATGTATTCCCTACCAACCTTTCCAACAACCAATAAAAGCTATTCCTTCATCACTTAACATGTTATATCCTCCTTGGAACTATGTTTTTTATCATAAAGGCTATGATGGAATGCTTCTTCATTATTTATCTTGGGAGAATCTAAGCTGGAACTAAAGGAGGTTCATGAAGGAATGTGTGGGGCCCATACCAATGGTGTAGTCCTAGCAAATAAACTCCCCAAAATAGGCTATTATTGGCCCAAAATGAAGACAGATGCTTATAATTATGTAAAGAAGTGCATTCCTTGTCAACAACATGGTAACTTGATACATGCACCTTCCTTACCATTATAGCTGATCACAACACCATGGCCATTCTCAACATGGGGTTTTGATCTCATTGGGAACATTAACCTGACATATTTAGATGTCCATAAGCACATTTTAACTACAATCAAGTACTTTACCAAGTGGATTGAGGCCATTCCTCTCACTTATGTTACTAGGAAACAAATAGCCAAATTTATTCATTACCATATCATCTATTAATATGTCATCTTATCCCATATTATATCTGATAATGGCAGATCCTTTATGATCCAATATGTGAAATATCTTTGTGAAAAATTAAAGATCAAGCACAAGAAATCCACTCCATATAACCCACAAGGCAATAGACAATCTGAGGCATCAAATAAAAACATTTTATCCATCTTAGAGAAGATTGTCAATGATGTTGGTTATAATTGACACTTGCAACTCTTTCCTTCCCTTTAGGCTTATAGAATAAATCATCACACTCCAACTAGAGCTACTCCATACTCTATTATTTTTGTCACTGAATCTATCATCTCAGTCAAGATTAAGATCCCATCATTAAGAATATCACTAGAGCACATTGAAGATGATGAATACTATAGAGCCTCATGATTGCAAGAACAATAAATTTTTGATGGTAAGTGTTTATCTACCCTAGAAAACTTGTAGGCTTATTAGAACAAATTGTGGAGGAGCTACAAAAAATGCATAATCCCTTGAGAGTTTGAGATTGGTGACTTAGTTTTGAAATAGAACTAGGATAACAAAAATACTAAACCTAAAAATAAAGTCAAGTTTTAGCCTAATTGGTTGGGACCATATATTTTCACAACAACCTATGGATCAGGAGCATATCGACTAGCTAAACCTAATCATGAAGAAAATTTAGAGCCCATGAACACAATACACCTTAAGAGGTTCTATGCATGAACAAATTTGAACCCTTGTCTATAAAACCCCTAAATTAGGGGCAACTTATGCTGATGTAATTTTTTCCCACCCTTTTATCTTACCTTAAATTTATTGTATACTACCTTAGTCCACTTTTCATGATTCCTGATACTAAAGGCTTTGAATCTTTGGCACTCTAGACACATTATTCATCCCATCCTAGATTGATCTCTTTAAGAAGCATATTCTTTGTTATGTTTAGGTCATGGTATAATCTTGAACACTTTTTATCCCTTAAACATTTATGATCTTGATTATGTCTCATGAACATTATGAACATCCTCAACAGAATTTCTACAAAGCAGTTCAGCTAGGATAGTATTGTGTAGCTTCAAACAAGTGAATAAAACCATCTTCTCAATTCTAGACCATTGCTACACTATTATAAATAGGTGAATGTAGATACTTCTTTTTCACTGTAGGTTGCACATTATTCTATATCACATTTGCTACTTTTTATTGTTTTATCAAGATCCTTGCTCTCATTAATTTGTGAGCATGGGCCATTGTATTTAGCTTGGCTATCTTATTGGAACCTCTACTCTCAAGACATGCATCTCCTCAATTGGATGGTCCCACCTAGTGCATATATTATCCTAAAAACACCAGAAACATTAGCAATACTTTGAAAATACCAAAAACATCAGGAAATGATCCATAAAAGAAAAAATACATTATCTCATGATTTTATACATTTGTACATTCCCATTCCACAATGCTACGATGTTGACATTTTCCAAGCACAAAACACCAGTTCATTTCATCTTATCCCATGCACTTATCATTTTACAAGATCATTCTTTCTTGTCTCATTAGCTTCTTATTTTTTAGACCATTCTCATTTTTTTTCATATCTTCCATTTCTTCTATAATATTAATCATGTTGGTCTAATTGTCATTTTTTCTTCTATCCCATTTCCTGGGAGAACTACATCCATGGCCTAAAGTTCATGTTGGAGCATGCATCCATGGAACTATATAGGTAGTGTCCATTTGTCTTATACATCTGGAGTCAGCTCGGCCAACCCCTTCCTTTTCTTCTCTTCCCCCATTTCTTATATCATTTTCCCTCTTTAATTACGGAATAATTATCATGTCATTGTTATTTGTTATGATGTGGTAGAAATTAACACCTCTACCGCACATGCATGAACATTTGGCTTTAAAACCACACTAACTTGGTTTTTGTGTGTGTGTTTATTTGAGTTTTCTTGGTGTTTTTTGTGCTTTCACATCTCTTTTTTTATTTATTCTCATTTTCTCCTTTTATTACTTCTTGTCTCATCTTGGTCTTGTGTTTCTTTGATTTTTTTTGCTCATCTCTTTTATGTTTTAGAACATCTTGATGATTCACATGGATCTTGATTGTTTATATCTTGATCCTATGTTATTATGTTACTCTTGGACCATTTTTTTTATTTAATTGTTGTTGGTGTCTTATTTTTATTTTTTATTTTTCTTTTCTCTTTTATGTTCAAGAATGCCTTAATGGTTTGCATGGATCTTAATTATTCATATCTTGGTCTCATGTCATTAAGACATTCTTGCCTTTTTTTTTAAACATTTTTTTCTTACTTAAGATCATATCTTTATTTCAAGATAGGTTAATTTATGTTTATATTTTTCTATCTTTGGTTTTTTGTTTAAATGTAAATCACTGTAACTCTAGTTTTAGTCATTATTTTACCATTATCCTTAGTTATAGATATTCACATTTGAACTAGCTCAGCATAATTGGAATCTTATGTCATTATAATTTCTTTATAATTATGATGCCTAATTTTTTTTTCTATAGCAAGCACTTTGTGCTCAGGTCTCAAAGTCTTAAAAATTCAACATCATCTTTGATGAATGATTCTCAAGAACACTTTGCAAAACCTAGGCTCATGATATGGAATTAGGCATCTAGGTAATATGCATTTTAGCACTAAAATCTATTATTATATGTGCATATCTTCACATACATTTTGAGTTTAACCAAATTCTTGGTCTATTTTCATCATTTCTCATTCTATTCTCTCCCAAAATTGGGTGCACTACATTTGCTTGAAGTTCATGTTGGAACATGGGTCCATGGAACTATGTAGGTAGTGCTTAATTTATATTAAGGTCAGATTAGATATATCCATTCTTCTTTTCATCTCTCTCATTACTTTTTACATTCTCATATGCTTGGATTTATATGGCTTTCTAAGCCATTACCCCATTGCATATACGTTTCTGCATGCTCACTTTAACCTATCTTTTTGAATATATCCTTGAGCTATTTTGATGTCCAATTACCCATGCTAGGGAAAATCATCTACACAATAGCATAATCAAATTAGTCCTATAAGGGAAAATCATTATGTATTCCTTATCAATGATTAAAATTTTCCCTACTAGGGCAAAACTATTTTATCACGATCAAATATGCTCTTTTATAGTAATTCTTATTATATTATCTTTGGAGACCCCATTCTAGTGGTTCTTACCTTCTTAAAGTAGAACACTCTTTCTTATCCTCTAATTCCAAGTTATCCACATTAATGCCCATGATGGAAATATTTTAGTGTGTAACTTGTCTTGGGAAAGATCAATGTCATAAGTGTGCAACTTGTATTCTAAAATTAGGTAGTTTAAAGTATGTCGCTTAAATTTATGGATTATTTATTTCCCATTCCACCCATATCTAGGGCCTATTATACCTATAATTATATTTTGATCATTGATGGTAATCACATATGCAAGAATTAGCTCATCTGGATGTGATTTATTCCATGGGTTAATCTCTCACTTTCTCTCTCTTTTCAAGAGTCCATCCTTTTCTTCCATCCTAGTATGTCCTCTCGAGGGGGCATCATGGGTATATTCTAATTTCTTCTTACCAACTCTTTTATTTGAAAATATGTTGATTCACCTAAATGTCTCACTATGCCTTCTCAAATAGGGGTAAAATGTAGACATCTAATTCTTAACACCATTTGTGTTAAAATTGTCAATCTTACTCGAATTGTACTCAAATGAACATTTTAGGTCAAAATCCCTAAAACACCCAAATGGTTCAAAATTGTCACTTAAAAATGCCAATTTAGGTCAAACTATCCCTAAATAGGGCAATGAATTTTATGGGTTAGCTAACTTTTATTAGATCATTTCAAGTCAAAATGATAATTTCACCATTTAGTGCTCTAGATCACTCTTTTCTTCTAATTCATTCGTACACATAACCTACTTTTGTTATTTGGTGTTGTCAACATCCTAAAGGGGATTATAGCTCCAACACATCTAACATCACATTTTAGTTCCTCTCCAATCAAATTATGACCCAATAATATGACTTTATAACCATTTTGATTAATTATGCACCAATTTCCAAATAATTACACTAAACTTGATTAAACTTAATCAAGCTAA
Organism: Torreya grandis; assembly: GCA_037957365.1. NCBI lineage: Eukaryota > Viridiplantae > Streptophyta > Pinopsida > Cupressales > Taxaceae > Torreya > Torreya grandis. Next base: position 129,194 of record JARHVA010006030.1, read on the forward strand.
TTAAATCTAATTTATGATCTTAAGTAAGAATTCCATATATCTTTTTAAATATCTCATTATTGGAAATTGATTTTGAATATCTATATCACCTAGTGACATCATTTATAGGGTGGCATCCATCAAGCCATAAGTACATTAAATATCATTATTATGGGTCACCCATGCCTAATTAATGCCTCCCATGCCTCTTTAATGATTTTTTTATCTTGAGAATATTTATGAGTTTAATTCTAAATATTAGTATTATCCATGGCCACACATCTTAATCTTGAGATGGATGGTCATGGTTGATCTTGACAATTCTCAAAAATATATAAATAGAGAAGCCATGGACATGAATAAAAAATCTTTATTTATGCAAAGTTAATATGTAGAATTGTCTCCACAATCCTTGTAAATATACCATTAAAATTAGTTACAAGCTTCATTGATAGGCTGGTTTAGTCATTTGGAATCATGAGCCTAGGTTTTATGGAGTGTTCTTGGGACATTGGAGGAGTTTTTCACCTTTGTTGACAGAGACAAGGATGTTTGATCAAGGGAGAGAATGATTTTGCACCACATAGGTATGGTAAATCCATTTGGGAAGGTAATATGATTTTGCTTTCTTTCATTTGTTTCTTGTTATCCTTTGTAATTCCCATAGGAATAGATAGGCTTAGTTAGTTAGTTCTTTATGCATTTTTCATGATTTATGGACTAATGTTTGACTAAATTTCTTTATAATCCTCTCTACACATATCACCCAACCTTAGAGAATGGCATGGAGTATGGAACCATGCCTAGGTGTCAATTATTAATGAGAGGACCAATAAATGGATTTACATGTGTTAAAAAGTAGGAATTAACTAAGGTGCCTCTAAGAGATGTGACTAGGTGCCTACCATGCATTAGGCATTAACAAAATGGGAAGTTGGACCCAATTAGATAGTTTTGAAAACATCCCATCATCATCACTATATCTGGATAGTGATGAAGGATCATGGGCTTTGAATTTAGTTATATATTTAGGAATAAATGGAGAAAATATAGATACCAACTCAATTGTAAATTCATAATAAGTGAGCTAATATATGGAATTAATGCAAGGAGATGTATGCATACACTTATAAATCCTGAGGGAGGATTATTAATGGTTACCATTACACTTTAGAAAAATATCAGACTCCTTTCTTTCAAATTTATACAAAACCCATGTATCCCATGTCTCTGATGCTTGAATATTCTTAATTCCCCCTTTGTCTTACTCTAATGGCTGCTACATCCTCAAACTTGAAGGTTAAACCTAAGTATTGGGACACCACTTTCATAGGTAGTTTAACCAAGTAAATAAATTATAATGACATATTTAAAGTAATTGAGTAGGTCCCTAAGGATTTTATCAATGCCAATTACTAACAAGCTAAGTATGAGGATGCCCTTAGGTCCTATAAAAAGTGTGGACTCCATATAGCCATAACCAAACTAGAGGAGACTCCCTATGTTGACCTACTAGGTGAAATGATCCATAAGGCTATCCATAAACATAACACTATCAATTATTCATTGTGTCCACCCACCTCTCAGCCCTAAATTGTAAATATATCTGAGAATGCCTTTAAGTCTTATTATTCCCTCCCAAACCTCTCTTTCTCATATGATGTAGCAACAATGTCAGTTTCCATGAACACCTACTAGATCTATGACATAATCCAAGATTGGGATTAGATCCCCAAATCCATATGGGTTAACATGGAAAATATAAATGCCTACATAATCTACACCTTTCGAAAGGAGATTTGAGTGAGTATGATCCTACTGAACTAGTTGTTAAAGACTTAGACTGCCAGTACATCAATGAGATATGGGTTCCCCTTTTTCACATGATCCTAACTCACTGTAACATCCTAGACATTAAAGGCTTGATCAAATTCAAGTTGGTATATTTCATTATATATGCTAAAAATAGTGGAAAATTTTACATGATGAGTTACTTACTTGACATAATATATTGGATGCTCTCATTCAAGCCTTTAACCTTTCTTTTATGGGTTCCCACTGGCCCAACCATCCATATGGTTTTATACAAGCTCTATAGCCAATAGTTCCACTAGCATGTTAGGGATGTCTATGACCACTTCTACCTGTTGGTGTACCAAGTATTTAATGAAGCTCTAATTCCCTAGTTCTCAAAGATAATTCAAGACTCTATCATAGCCATTACAGACTATTGGATATATAAACATGACACAGTGATCCTAGGTATGGTCTTCCTCCAAAATCTCTATACCTACCATATTATGTGCCTAATAAATTAGTATAATAGGATATCACCTATCAATTGGTGAATGACATCTTTATTTCTATATACAACATTATCATAAGGTGTTCTTGCATCTCCTAATCACCATATAGGGCCATGTATATATGAAATTATCTTAAACATAAAAGATGGTGGTCATGCAAGATTATTTTGCCCTAAAAAAATGCAATATTTATTAGTGGGACCCTAAAGGGGTGATTTAGGCCCATTTTGTGCAATACTCAACTTATCTTGACATCAAATATATCTATCAATATGAATATGATGATGAGATCTATCTAAACACTATCAATGACCAAGAGGTGTTATACCAGATAATAGTGAAGAAGAAGAAGAAAGGGAAGAAATCTTAGGTAGGCCCCATCATTAACTCCTCTAACTTCTAATCTATTCATGGAGAACCCAAATCTAATGGCTCTAACCATATCCTAGATAGTATTTTATGGTGTTTCATCACCTTATCCTCCTCATGCTCTAGCCCCATCTCCCACTCCATTCTACCAACAGCCCTTGCTCCTCAAGATCTAGATCTACCTCCTCTAATTACTCCTCAAGTTCTACCTCTAACTCCTACAATAGTACTAGTATCCACGTCATGGTAGATCTGAGCCTAAACTACTATTAGAAGTATATTTATTGAGATGGGGGTGAATCATTTTCCTTGAAATAATCTTTTAATCATAAAGCATTCATTCACATAGACACAATAATCAATGCATAAATAGACATCTATGAAAGCAAGCAATCATAATAACATAGGAGATATGTGGGAAACCCTATTGAGAAATAAAACCCACTAAAACACTAATTGGACTATAGTACTATAAGTAATGTGTTGGAGGTTTTAGGTTTCACCCTATTTGAGCAAAATATTGTTTAGGTCCTCTACCCAAACCTAGTCCAAAACGGGAATGACCCTAGATTGCAGGTTACCTAATGTTGGGTCAGACCTCTATGATTTTTTAAGAGGATAAATCCTCTGATATGACAATATATTTCCTTTCCTAAACCTATACTTATACCAAGTAAAATGGCAAGGGAAGAAATCTAAAAGGAATAAAACATAATTTAAATGGTGATGCACCAAATGTTCAATGATCCACTCTCAACTTAGACACTTTTATGACTAATAATGAAACAAATTAGGACAAAAAATTATTAGGTTCTATGATAAGGTTGACCACATGAGATTTTATATGAAGGTTTAAAAGATACCGAAAACTTGAAGAGAAAAAAGAGATAGATTTTAGCAAAACATTATGGACCTTATGACACTTTGAGAGAAACCTCACTAGCCAACACTTCACATAACCTACAAGAAACTAATAGACTTGAATAAAGGTACATCAAGGACATATAAATGATGAATAAGAAACATACACTCTATAAATAAAACTTTAATAAAGCACACTTAGCATTCAAATAGACTCTAAGATGTTTTATATTGCTTTAAAAGAGTTTATAAAGTGATTTTAGCATAGGTTTGTTATACCCAACTAAGGGATACAAATAAAGAGATCAAAGTTAGTATTTATAGGAAGAAATAAGGTAAGAGAGAGAGAGAGAGAATTTGGAACTAAAGGGGTCATTAAGAGCCTAATTCCATTGAGAAAAACCACCACCACAATCCTTCTCAAGCTTTCTCCTGCATTAATGTCACTATATCTTTATGTCATATGATGGAGAATGTGAAGATCAAGAACAATTATAGGAAGTAATCCCCACTATCATAATAATCCTTCTTGATCTCCTCTATATTAATGCCACTCACTATCTTCCCTAATCATGTTTTTATATTCTTCAAGTTATTAGGTAGTTACTTGAGCTTGCTCATTGATGTTCTTTCTGACATTCTTTACACAGTCACCATTCTAACATTGCTTCTAGATCTTGAAATAGATATATTATGGATGAAAATTAATCACCCTATTAGTTTTTATATATTTATGATTATAAATGGAGATCAGAAGGCTAAAGTTTCTTATATCTAAATGAGACATAAAACCTACGTCTAAAATCTCTTAAATTTTTTTACAAGGCTTTAAAGGCATTAGATGGCTTTATAGGGTCTGCTCCTAGTTATTCAGATCATAATTTATCTTGCATTTATGTATTTTACCTACTAAGGGTGGTGAGATCCTTTGTCTAATATGTCTACCATCATGACATCCTCTAGTTTGAACTTAGGTTGCATTTTCTCTTCATTGAAGTCCTTAGATTTTAACTTTTGATATCAACCTTTAATCTCAATCTAATATTCTCATATTATGCCATCTATCAAATTCTCATTTATTCTATAGGATCTTATAATTAGGACTTTGACTCCATAAAATCATGCACACCATAGATTTTCTATTGTATGAATGAATGTGAGCCATTGATCTTCTGCCAGTCTAATGCACTTGAGACACTCGTTAGCTTATCATTTGTCTTTGAGATTTACCAACTTGTTAGCCCATTACTTGCCATGAGATCTTATTTATATGATTTCATGTACTTAGTTTATCTACCTAGACCCACTATCCTTATCAGTTGACACTCACCATTAGATATAGATTATTCTCTTGAGATCATGTCATTTGTCACTTGCACATTAACCCTAGATATCCTTTGACCTTTTGACTTGATGTTCATCATTGATCTCTTTGGTATGATTGAATGAGTGTTGTTGGATATTTTAGACCCACTAACATCTATTAGATCACCACTCACTACTATATCTAACCTTAGATCCTAAGATTTAGATACTTGTTAGCTCTACATTCAACTTGGGAGCATTTGAATTTAAATGGCTATTTCACAAGGCCCAAATTTGATGTCTATGTGCATGTTTCACTCTACAAGTATAACTTCAAAGGCTTATATCTTGAAATAGAAAGATTATCAAGATATGAAATTTGTAGAGGATGATCTAGGCATGAATAAATTCATGTCTTTATAATCCTTTCGATCTATGGGGCCTCCTAAGCATATTTATTAAATACATGATTAGCTTGCTTTGCTCATTCTCGTATGATGTGTTTATGATGGTTTGGTTCTTCAAAGCTTTCTTGAACTATTAATTGATGTTTCAAAGCTCAAATTAACTTATGAGGCATGTGTAAACCTGATCCATAATCTTGACTACATTGATCATCATGGAAACCTACTTTCTCAAATTTTGACAAACTACACTTTAAGTTCACTTAAAGTGTTTAAAAAGCTTTGCACGCTATATGTGATATTTGGACCACTCACTAAATTTATAACTATATTAAACTAATCAATACAAGTATAAGATATGTATTTGAACCAAATTTGGCCAACATTTCTAGTGAAACAACTAGATTGACCAGCCTTCTAGTCATGGAATGTAGAATTTGACCAAGGTTGCTCATGATGACTAGATAAATGAAGAATTACATATAAAAGGATTCTGATTGACTATTAGAAGTAATTTACAGAAATGATATTCACAAAAAAGATAATAAACAAATAAAACACACCAAATAAGTACCTAAATAATCTAAAAACAATAAATAGAGTAATGTACAAGAGTAATTACAGGTAAAGATAGACCTACCTACCTATGCACAAAGATTATGAGATAATACTAGTAGTATAATTTAAGATACATCCCATTCATAGGGATGGGAAATATCTCTCCACTAAACCTAAAAATATAAAAGGAATTTCTCTCCTTATAACATATGATAACATAAGGCCCACTCTAAATACTGTCAAACTTAGAGTACTTTCCTAGTTTCACACGGTCCTCATCCCATTTGAGGAATATATCACCTTGTTGGAATGTAGTTATGGAGGATATATTTTTAAATTACCTCTTCACTTGGTGTTAATTATACCATATAATGTTCATAGTAGTGTCCCTTAACTCCTTTAGCTATCTTATTGTATTCATCCTTATCTACATAACATCATCCTCTAGGGTCTCAAGTTGATGTGCAATATCTAATACAAGAAATTCAAGAGATATAGGAAGCTTAACCTATTTCTCATAGAAAAAAAGTTATGGAGAGTGTCTAGTAGCTTTATTAGGTGTCAATCTATCTACCTATAGGGCAGTCCTTAATCTAGTATGCCACTCCCTCTGACCATCTTCCATAGTTCTCTTGATAATCCTCAACAAATTCTTATTTGTGGACACTGCTAGTCCATTTCTATGTGGTTAATAGTTAGAATATTCCTTGAGATAAATTACATGTGAAATATCCCACTCACATACTTTGTTGCTGATGAAGGCTAATTCATTGTCAAAAATGATTATAGAAGGCACATTGAATCTGGTCATAAGGCAAATATAAAAATCTAAAATAGAATCTTCATTAGCTTCATTGAGGTTAGTTGCTTCAACCCACCTTGTAAAGTAGTATATAGTTTTAATAATAAATTTGTGTCCTTTAATAAAATGGGGGTGTATCATCCCTATGAAATATAATCCCCATTGTACAAAAGGTTATTCTACTTATATGGGTTACAAGGGAAGAGCAACTAGTTTCTGCTTGCCAACAAACATTACACATTTTGGGCATTTCCTTACCTAAGAGTGTGTATATCTAAACATTATGGGATAAAATTACCTAGTTATAAATGATCTTAGAGGCTATGGTATTGGTATCAAATTACCTAGTGGCTGGACCATCATGGAACTATTTAAGTAGCTTGTCTATTTAACATGATTTCACACACCTCAAAAGCATGCCTCTTATGTCTCTCTTGAAAATTAATCCATCTATCAGGATATAAGGTATAATTTTCAACTTGAATTGACTTCTCTTGGATCTATCTAGTCCCATAGGACATTTTATTTAATTAATAAATATGAGTATATCATGTGTCTAGCTGAAAGGTGTGTTATCTACAGCTGCTTGTTGGCTATCATCGATTGCTAAAACTTGATCTTTATCTTACTTTACCTTTGATACAAGGTGTTCACATAACCTTATTCCCATTATAAGTTTTTTTATCTCTAACTTCAAGGTCATACTCTATAAATTTGGTCACCCATTTATCTCTTTTCTTGTTAAGATCTTTATTGAGTATAAACTCTTTAATACTTGGGTGTACCACCATGAGTATGATCTTATTATTGGAGACTATGTGCCCAAATTTATTCAAACCTATTAATAATTAAATCACATGTTACTATATAAATTTATACCTCTCCTCATACCCCTCTAATTCCTACTAAAGAAAGCAATAGGTTGTTCTAAACCTTGCTCATTCTACTACATCAACATGGTAGAGATTGCATTCAACGTAGAGAAGGCATATAAGTAGAAATATTTGTTAAAATTAGGATTAGGAAGTGTAGGGGCATGATATATGACATCCTTGATGTCCTCAAAACTCCTCTTACCTTTTTGGTCCATGTAAACTCTTTTTATTTTCTTAAAATGTGAGTAAAAGGCTTGGCTAACTCTGTAAATCTTGGGATAAACATTATAAAATTAATCTTTCCTAAGAAACAATGCATACCATTTTTGTGCTTGGGAAAGGGTAAGTATAATATAGACTCAACTCATTTAGGATCTATGGAAATACCATCCTTGGAAAATACATGGGCTAATAACCTACATGTTGGCTATTTTTGCCAACAAACTAATCTTGTTCTATTGTAGTGAATTTTTGAAAGGTCAAGAATGGATTGGATTAGTTGGGTAGAGTATATTTTGATTGAAGTGATCAAATGAATGAATATATGAACCAAGTTATAGATGAAATAAGTGGTCTTAACATCACCGTCAACTTGTAAAGCTTTTAAAACACTTTAAGTTTACTTAAAGTGTAGTTTATCAAATTTTAAAAGAGCAGGTCCTCATGATTATCAAGTTAGTATAAGGTCTTAAGCAGGTTTTCTAAATCTCCAATACCTATTAGAGCCTTGAAGATTCAAGCAAATGGGTCAAGAATAATCTTTAAGAGACTAGACTATCATCAAGACATCACACAAGAATAAATGTACCAATCCACTTTCATAATTTTTATCTTTGCTTTGAAAGCCTCACATAGCCAATAGATCATGCATAATTTTAGTTATACATGCCAAAATCATATTCATAAATTTTTAGACCCATGCGAGAGTTTTTGGTTTGATTTAGAAGATTTAAAAGTTAAACCCATGTAGTGCGATCTTCACTTTAGCATTAAGTTTAAGATCAAACAAAGTAAGTCCTTTTGAGATTAAATTTGATGGTCATGTAAATGTTAATTATGTTCATGTGAACACATTTTGATATCCCACAAACCATCAAATTTAAGATCATGAACTAGTCATTGGGTTTTAAACTATGGGTCCTAATGAGATCAATGGTCCTCACTCAATCATACATCTTAATCAAATAGATAAAGATGGACCAAGTAATCAGAGAACATGAGAAGTCAACATGTGACATAAGCACATGAAATAATAGATTGATAGGATATTTAGAATCAATGAGGGATTGACAAGTGGAACTAATAAAGATAGTTGAAAATTCAAATCTAAATCAAGGTCTCATGCTTAATCTCCCATCAAGATTAGACCAAGTGAGGTAGAGTCAAAATGGTAAGTGAATCTCAAGGGTGATTAATTTAAAGACAAGTGTCAGAAGCATGTGGTTTATGAAGAATATTGATAGATCATGAATAATTGTGCATAGGAAAATTGACAGAGTGAGATAAAGTTAGTGATTCAATGAGTTGAGTCGTATTGTCAACAACAAATAATTGAAGAATGAGCTAGCTCATTTTGAAGAAGCCAAGACCAACTTGATATGAATGAAAGGAATAATAGAGCCAAGCTCAAGTTTGATTGAAGCTGATGGGAACATAAAAATTGAGCTCAAAGCTCAACTTGGGTTAAACCAAGATAACAATAAAGACCATGCATCATCATTAAATCTTTACAAGGACAAAATTAAGTCTTTCAAGCCTAATATAGGTAAAGGATCGATATATTAAATGAATAAGTGAGGCCATGATTTCAACAGAGCTCTAAAAATTCAAAAATATGAGAAAACTAATTAAGTGGATTGGTTTTTCTCTACATTGGATCAGTGTTCAAAATAATTAGTTGGGCTAGATCTATACATTAATGAAAAGGATTTTCATCCTTAGACTCAACCATTCTCATGATCAATAAATGCTAAAACTAGGCTTGGGTGTACCCCCCCTAAAGCACATAAAATACCTCACCATAATAATAAAGTACAATAACAGCTAAACTCATAGAAAGGCCCTTGTATTAATAGGGATGGATCCCCATAACTTACCTTGACTACACCAAAAAAGAGAAGAAGTGACTTTAATGTAAGAGCAAGATCAAATAAAATAGTGGTTATGGTTGTTGTAAATGGGATCAATCTCATAAATGGCTTCCCTAATATAGTTTTCTTCTCAACCCCTCATCTTTTCTTCTTATAAATACTTGCCTTGAACCCTTGATTAAATAAGATATCCTTAGGCTGGAGATAGTGAAACTCTATCAAAATCACTTTGTAACACTCTTTTGAAGTAATATAGGACATTTTCATATTTTGGTTAAATTCAAAGTGTACTTTATTGATGTTTAATGTTAAAAGTGTATGTTTATATCCATCATCTATGTATTCTTCATGTACCTTGCTTCAATTTTGTAGGTTTTTTATAGGTTGTGTGAAGTGTTAGATAGTGATTTCCCTCTTGAAGTGTCATAAGTCCATAGTGTCTCATATAGACCTATCTCTATCTATTCTTCAAGTTATAAGTCTCTTTTCAACCTTCAAACAAAACACTCATGATTTTAACCTTGTCATAGATTTTGACCAGGCCTTGTCTTGATTGGATTCATTAGTAGTCATAAAAGTATCCAAGCTAAAAGTGGATCTTAGAACATTTGGTGCATCACCATATTTAGTATATATTTTATTCATTGTATTTATCCCCCCTTTTCACCCTAAATGTGAAAGTTTAGTAATAGGGATTATATTTTTATATCTGATGATCTATTCTCATTAAAAATCCTAGAGGTTTGACCTAAGTATAGGTAAACCATAGCTTAGAGTCATTCCCATGTTGGACCAAATTTTAGACTAGGTCTTGAACACTTCTACTTTTAGCAAGGGTGAAATCTATGTCCTTAATAATTTATATCATGCTCTATGGGATGATCAAAGAAATGGGATAAAGGGTTGGTATTATATTTGGCTAAAAATTGTAACAAATACTTAGGAGGAGCACCTTGTGAATCCAAATGCCTCTATCTCACAAAATATAACCCCTTACCTACATGTCAAGAAGTACAAGATCATCTACAAAGGGTATCAACTTTTATTTTAGTGATCTCCCAGTGCCCTCAAGAAGAAGAAGAGTAAAATCATCCTTGTCCCCTATTAGAAGGCATAACATAAGCTACTCACCTCATAGAGCACAGTCTAAACCTCTATTCAAAAGGTTATATTCTAGGCAAATACTATCTCCCATTCCATTTGTAATGTTGTTAAGAAATCAAGATTTTATACCCTTTAATGGGGGAATCCATCTTAACCTTCATCAATATGATGACATACCTGATACCTCTTTAAAGATTCTACCTTACTTTATAGGATAAAATTCCATCACTCTTGTAGAGCACATTGTTGACATTACAAACCTTTGTGAAGTACACCACATTACACAAGTGAATGTATCTATGAGACTATTAGCCACATCATTGAAAGGCAAAGCCTTACAATGGTATATTGGTGTAATTCTTTCCTTAATAAATACTTGGGATGATTTTGGTGAGTGCCTATGTAAACATTTTGATGATAGAAGTGACCATGTATCACTCGTGGAATAACTTACCTCAATCAAAAGAGTACCTTAAGAATTTATGGTTGATTTCAACTATAGATTCCAAAAAAATTTGGATAGGATCCCTACCATCATTACACCTACACCTAATTATGATTTATTTTACTATTTGAGAGCATTGAATTTAGAAATTGAAGTCATGATCTAAAGTATAGGTGGAATAACTTTTCCTAGAGTTTATGAGATAGTTATAAGAGAAAAAAACTATTTGATACAAGTGGGGAAACTCATGCCAACACCCCTCATGCCACTCTTTCCTAAAATTTAGCCAACCCTACCTACCACTACTCCACTACCCACTCTAAGCAACCAAACCCAACCTGATTATGTCCAAGTGGATAAATTTAGAAGGATTGAGAGCTTGTTAAATGCATAAAATAGCAAGTTCATGGCTCTAGAGAGATAAGAACAAACCTCATATAGGTCATATTCATACCAAGGTCCCTTTCAAACCAAATACCCTACTCAATCCTATAATAGACCCCATTACCTATCAATCCAACAAACCCAAGGCCATCTTACTCAATGTAGACCTCATAATAACTACAACCATGTAGCTACAAGTAGCTTTAGAGCCTTGGTCCCTGCATAAAACATTATTGTATAAGAAGGTCAATGGTAGTCAGGGGAACAATCTAATGAGATGGTAATGGTTACAAATGGAGAGATGTAGCATGACCCTAGTTAGTAGTAGATTCCTTCATTCCTAGATCATGACACCATGCCTCCTCCACCACAATCCCCTCTAATAAACTAAGGTAATGTACCTACCAAGACATCATCAAAAGATCAAATTTAATATTAATGAAGCATTAGTATACCACCAACTAACACTATTTGCATAAACTTTCAATAAGGGGAACATATGTTCAACCATGTGGTAGTAAACATGGGTTAGACTAATGAAAGGTTAAATGAATCAATTGCAACTCATACTAGGTATAAGATGAGAATGTTGGTGGATAGTTTGGAGTGGCCTAAAGTTTCTTCAATGAATATAAATCAATCAACAACCAACCACTTTAGATGTAGCTGCTAAAGTTTTAGCAACTTGATAAGTACCTCAATAACCTTGGTAGTATCAAAGGTATCCTTTCGTTCCCCATATCACACAAGTTCCAAATGATGCTTCTACTTCTAAGGTACAGCCCAAATGTACCAAAATTCCTTTAAATATTGTATATCATATGAAAAGGGCTGATGTCATAATGTATATGTATGATACTTTGTCTATTGCAAGATAAACAAAAATTCTTCAGTAAGAACTTTCCAAGACTTCTCATGTAAATAATGTAGCTAAAAAGGTCAAAAAAAATTTCAAACACTAGCCAGCCTGGTTCTAATCAAATTTTTAACCAAGTCCCTAATCAAATTTAGGTTGATAATATTGTTTATCCTACAAAATTTTTCAAGCCCCCTCCTTTTTATTTGTCAAACATTATAGAATATTGTTTAGTGCATAATTATATGATAGGTTCAGATGATTTGACTTCAATTATGCCTAAAGCTATAGAAGATAAGCTTGTGATTAAATAAACACCCAATGAGAAAGGTGTTCTCCCACTAAAATGATAGGCATAGTGAAAGATCCAAAGATCACATTGGTAGCCTACCCTAATTATGTCATCACTCAAGATTTAATGGTTGTGGACCTACCCCCATATTTTTCCCTATGCCTATCTAGGGACTTTCTTGTAAATATTAGGGGATATTTATCCTCTTACAGGTCATATATGGTTTAAAGGACTAGATTTGGGACTAGTGTCACTATTAGGTTTGAACCCATCTCCAAGTTCCATCTAGAGCCTTATATGCCTAACCTTGTAAATGTCAACTGCACCATATTTGAGGAAGATGAAAATGTTAGTGAATAAGAGCCTCATGATCATCTTTAAGGCATTTTAGACCTATATCTAGATGAATGGGCAACTAAAAACCATGGAATTTACCCTTTTATCAATCTTGAAGAAACAAAATTAGGAGTGTGTTGTATGCATGAAGAAGGGTCTGCAATACCTTCCTTAACTAGCACTATTCAAGAAGAAGATGGTATATGAACCTTATTATTTGATGGCTCAAGGTCAAAAAATGGTAGTGAAGTTAGGGTCATGTTGGTTTCACCCTCATATCTAAAATATTATTCAACTACAAGGATCTAATTTAGTTTTACTTCAAACATAGCTAAATATGAAGCCCTTTTACATGGTTTGTAAGAGGCAACAAGAAGAGGTGTCACACTTATTCAATTCAAGGGTGATAGTGATCTTGTGGTACAATAAGTGAAAGGCATGGCTGCTATTAAGAACCATCATTTGAAAGCCTATAAACACCATATATTGGATCTCATGGAAGACTTATTGTCATTTAATATACAATCCATACCAAGAGAGACAAATCAACATGTAGATAGTCTTTCAACCATTGGAGCTCAATATGAAGTTGTAGAGGGAGTCAAAGGCAACCAAATTTCAACAAACGTCAAAGTCATATGCAGGCTAGTTGTACCTGATAATGAAGTAAGTTGTCAAGTGTTTGACAATGATGAACAAATTATATATTTTTTGATGTAGGAAGTAAAGTTCTACCATAAAAATCAAAATAGGTTCCAACATCAATATGATGATTATATAGTACAACTAAGATCTAAAAATCTACCTAAAGTAATTATGACCTTAGAAAGTATATTCAATGAGGATAACCAATTAATAAAATGAAAGACATGTATCTCAGCCAAAGAAGAGCATTATCAAAGGATAGATATCTTTAAGGGCAAAATTTTGAAGTTGGGAAAGGTTAACACAACAAAAGAAAGAGTTGCATTTGTTTCCTTATGTTAGGATTTATCTAATGTATTTGCATGGGAATAAAAGGATTTGAAAATTTTTGACCCAAAACTCACACAACATATCATTAAATTAGAGATTAATGCAAAAACAATCAAGTAGAGGCAAAGGCCTATCAATCCAAAGGTTGAGGATTTGATGATGAGGGAGATATTTAAGCTGATTGAATAAAAAATCATATTTCCCATTAAGCATTCCTCATGGGTGGAAAATATTATGTCATTAAGGAAGAATAATGGGTAAATACATTTGTGTGTTGACTTTAAGGACCTCAATAAGGTGTCTCTAAAAGACCATTACCTATTGCTCTCCATGGATCTAATTATTCAAGAGGTAGAAAGTTATTTGAGGTTTTCTTTGGTTGATGACTACTCTAGCTATAATCAGATTATGGTTAAGGAAGAAGATAGACATAATACTTCTTCACCACTAAGTAGGGCACTTATGCATATATTAAAATTACCTTTAGACTATCTAATGCCAGGGTAACTTTCCAAAGGGCAATAGATGTTGGATTTGAAGTATTGATCAATGACATAGTGCTCATCTACCTAGATGAAATCATTACTTTCTAAAAGGACACAATTGACCACATTATTAATTTGAGGTTGGTGTTTGAAAGGTTCAAAGATTTTGGTGTGTCTTTAAATCCTAAAAAATGTATATTTGGAGTGCATGAGGGAATATTATTGGGTCATGTAGTATCCGAGGATAGCCCTTCCATAGACCTTGAAAGAGTTGAGTCTATCTTATCCCTACCCTTACCCAAACACAAGAAGTGTTTGTTTATATTTTTAAGGATAGATTACTTTTATAACAAGATTTATCTTAGGGTTTGTAGAGATGGTCAATCCTCTTACTCACATGATAAGAAAGTATAAAGAGTTTACATAGACAAAAGAAGGTAAGAGGAGCTTTGAGGCCATAAAAGAGGCCATCTCTCATGCCCCTACACTTTTTGATATTTATTTTAACAAAGAATTCTACTTTTATTCTTTCTCTAAATTGGATGAAATGTCTACCATGTTGATGTAGTAGAATGAACAAGGTTTGGAATAGCCTATTTCTTGCTTCAATCAGGCTTTAGAGAAGAGTATAAGGGAAGGTATAGATTTTTATAAAAAGATGTACTTGTAGTAGTGAAAGGGTTAAATAAGTTTACGAACGTGATCTCAAATAACAAGATCATAATCATGATAGTGCATCCAAGTATCAAAGAGTTCATACTCAACAAAGATATCAATGAGAAAAGAGATGGATGTATAACAAAATCCATGGAGTATTAATTTAAGGTTAAATTTACAAAGATTATAAGGGGTAGAGGGTTATGTGAGCACCTTCAATTAGGAGTAAAATAGGATAAATACTATAATTTGGTGGTCTATGGTAGCCAATAAGTAACTGTAGACAACACACTCTCTAGTTGGATACAATATTTAAGTAGGTTTCTTAAAATGGGCTAAAGTTTTATGGGTCTAAATAAACAAAAAAATAAGTAACTTTAGGTTGTAAAGTATACCTTATGATCTAATAAATGTGTTAATTTTCAAGAATGACATAGGAGGCATGTTTTTGAGGTGTATAGAGTCATTATAGATTGACAAACTACTTGAGCAATTCCATTTTGCTCCAACTGGTGGGCACTTTGATGCCAAGATTGATCCAGGTGGATCCATGTACCATTCCATTTTTTAAAGTCTTAAAATTTTAGTTTAATCATTTTCACATCGTAGAATTCATCGAGAGATTTATAGTGCTTCTTTTGGAATGAAAAATGGAGTCTGAATGCTCAAGATATAGCTAGTTGAAGAAATCTTGTGACAGGCAAATAATGGGTGTCAAAAGTGATGTGGCACTGTTTAAATATGCCAAGTGGACCAATAGCCATTTTGCACGTGGAAAAATGATTTGGTGTAAAAAAAATTGATTTGGTGTTTGTTTTTTATCCACATGTTATTATTTGATAAATTGTATTTAATTTTCAAACGCTTATCACTTTGACATAAGATGCCACCAACCAACATGCACCAGCTACCACGTCACCACACAAACCATGAAATGACCAAGTCTAATGGCATCCTAAGCTAGCACCTAAGTCTCATTTAAAGTAGACGTTGACATTTTAAAAGGGACTGACCAACCTATATTAAGCATGAAAACTATTATTCCCCAACAAATGTGGGATAAAGATGAGCTAAATGCACCAAAGGAGGAGGTCGACGGTTTCCAAAGTGCCTAAAGAGGATGTTGGTGGTTTGAACCTTTCACCTTTGGTGTAAAAGGAATAGCCTTTGACCACTTGAGCTATGGAGGCCGAAGTGCTATATAAGAATGAAATTATACTTGAAAAAAAAAAGCTAACTGTGTAAAGAGATTTAAGAAGGTTAGAGTCTTATTCTTGCTTTGTACAGCCTTAGGCCATTATTTTTAGGTTTGAGAGATATTATTATGGGAAAGCAGATTAGAGAAGGTGAATTGAAGACTTGTATTGATTTTAGAAGCCATTTATTGCACAAAATTAATGAGAATGGTCGTCACTTTGAATGGACCCATAGACGTAATAATGGGTGTCAAAAGTGAGAATGATCCTCACTTTGAATGGACCCAGAGATGTTGACATTTGAAAAGGTACTGACCAACCTATATTAAGCATGAAAACTATTATTCCCCAACAAATTTGGGATAAAGATGAACCAAATGCACCAAAAGAGGAGGCTGACAATTTCCAAAACACCTAAAGAGGAGTCTGGTGGTTTGAACCTTGCACCTTTGGTGAAAAAGGAATAGCCTTTGACCACTTGAGCTATGAAGGTCGAAGTGCTATATAAGGAACAAAATTCTACTTGAAGAAAAATAGAAAGCTTACTGTGTAAAGAGATTTAAGAAGGTTAGAGTCTTATTCTTGCTTTGTACGGCCTTGGGCCATTATTTTTAGGTCTAAGATATATTATTATGGGAAATCAGAGATTAGAGAAGGTGAATTGAAGACTTGTATTGATTTTGGAAGCCATTTGTTGCACAGAATTAAAGAGAATGGTCCTCACTTCAAATGGACCTAGAGACATAGGCTATTGAAGCCGAACTCTATTATCAATTTGCTGGTGAATTCTTTTAATTTTCTCTGATTATTATTTAATTTTGATCTTCATTTTAATTCTAGTTTTAATTTCTTTATACAAAATTTAACAAAAAAAAATGAGAAATTGAAGGATCTCTTAAAAATGAAAAAGTGTTTTTCGGATGTACTACACTTGTATTTTTAGTTTACAGATCAGATTTTGGTATCAGAGTGGTTGTTATTTAATAGTGATTGCTAGTGTATGTTGACAAGGTCTAAATCCCAAAAGGGTGAAGGAAAACCCATTGAGTATAATCCATAGATTGGTTTAAGGTGTGCTTTAAGGATGGCTAAAGAAGACATGGAATCTGAACAAGCTTTCCACCGAGATTTCATAGATATGAGAAGCATAGTTGAGGAACTATACCATGACAACCAAAGGAAATTTGAGAATGAAAAAGAAGGTGATTCATGAGAATCAAAAGGTAAAGAAACTGAAAAACCTTCTTCATCAAATGATGGTAAAAAAGCTATGGAATCTCTCCTTTCACTAAAATTGGATATTAAGTTTTAATTACCAATGTTTAATGATGAATTTAATGCTAAAATTTGGATAATTGGGTCAAGCAGATTGAATTTTATTTTAGGGTCCAAAAGATTACAAGGGATGAGTTAAAAATTAATTTGGCTACTCTTCGTATGGGAGGCACAGTTCTCATCTAGTGAGAGAGTAAGTTGAAGGAAGCTGAGCTTCAAAAAGGTAACTCGATTTCTACTTGGAATGAATTTATTGAAGAAATCAAAAAGCAATTCTATCCTTTAGGCTATATGCAACAAGCCATGATGGATTGGCAAAGTTTTAGAGAAGGAAAAGGCCAAAATGTTCAAGATGATACACAAGAATTTAGGAAAAAATCTTTAGTTTTGAATGTTCCTCTATACACACAAGAAACACTTCTAAAACATATAGGTGGGCTACATAGTTACCTAAGACATATGATTCTTATGTCCAATCCCACTAATTTAGATGCAGTATGTGTTCAAGCCACTCATTTAGAGGCTAGAGGAAAACAATCAAAAGAATCTTTTCCTAAAGTTAAAAGTAAGCAATCTAATGTTAAGCAATCCAAAGGGGAAAGTTCATTAGAAAAGGGTAAACATAAATCCACTTTAACTGTTAAAAAAGAAGGAAAACCATTTTTTAATAATTGAAATAAAAATCATGATGAGTCTAAGTGTTGGAAACTACACCCTGAGTTAAGGCCTAAGAGGTTTAAAAAGAAAGAAAAGAAGGATAATGTTATGGTTCAGGACTTAGGTTCAGATTTAGGTGATGAAACTAAGATCACAGCTATGGGATTACATAATGATTTTTCTCTTTCATTTTCTAGCACTAAGTCATCAAATGATGCACCTTCTTCTAAACAAATTTTTTTGCATTTTGATAAGAAAATAAATGAATTATTCCACATTAGATTTGTTTTAAAACATACTAAGATTGACACTCTATTTGATAGTGGTTCATAAGAAAATTTAATTTTTAAAAATGTTGTTAAGAAGCTAGGCTTACAAACCAATCCCCATCCGAAGCCTTATCCACTAGATTGGGTATGTGACAATGTGAAGCTACAAGTCTCACAAACTTGTAGACTAAGGTTTGCCATCACATCTAAGTTCATAGATGAAGTTGAGTTGGATGTTCTCCCATTGGACATATGTGGGATTGTTTTGGGAAGCCTATATCTTTATGATAGAAAAGCAATCTTTTATAGAGAGGAGAATAAGTACTTGCTTGTTAAGTATGGCATTGAATATATAGCTAGAACACATCACATTAGAACAAGTCTTTCTTTGGTTACAACAGGGAAAATGAAAAGACTAGTTAATTCAAGCAAGACTTTTTATCTCATGTTGATTAAGTCTAGGGAAAAAGAATATTCTCAGGCTTTGGAAAATTGTGATCCTAGACACAAGAATGAATTGGTTGAAATCATTTCTACTTACGATGATGTATTTCAGGATCCTAAGGGCTTGCCCCCTAAAAGAGGAGTTCAACATGAAATTTAGTTATTGCAAGATTCTCCTTTCCCTAACATTAACATGTACAGGTTATCAGTGGTGGACAATGAGGAAACCAAAAAAAAGGTAATAGATCTATTGGATAGAGGTGTTATTCATTCAAGTTCATCTCCTATTGGTTCACTAATTATTTTGGTTCCAAAGAAAGATTGCACTTGGCGAATGTGTGTTGATTTTCATGATTTAAACATAATTACTATTAAGAATCGTTACCCTCTTCCTCATATTGATGATTTATTGGATCAATTAAAACATGCTATTTATTTCACTAAGCTAGATTTGAGAAGTGGATATCATCAAGTAAGAATTAATGAAGGTGATGTGTGTAAAATTGCCTTCAAAACAAAACAGGGATTGTTTGAATGGCTTGTTGTGCCTTTTGAGTTGTGTAATGCCCCAGCTACATTCATGAGATTGATGAATGATGTTTTTAGATAGTTCCTTGATGATTTTTTTATAGTTTAATTAGATGATATATTGATTTTTAGCAAGTCTTGGGAAGAGCATGTGATCCACATTAAGAAAGCCATGGATGCATTACGAAAGGAAAAACTTTATCTAAAAATGTCAAAATGTGAATTTGGCAAGACCTCTTTGATATACTTGGGTTACATTGTAGGACATGGTGAATTCAAAATTGATCCTACAAAAGTGGCAATAATTATTAATTGGCCTACACCCACTAACACAATTAAGGTTAGAAGTTTTCTTGGTGTAGTACAGTTTTGGTGAAAGTTTATTGCTCAATTTTCATATATTGCATCACCTTTGCATTCTTTGACAAGTGTGAAAAAAGTCTTTAGGTGGAGAGGCAAACATAAAAAAGCCTTAGATACTTTGAAATAAAAGATAAGTACTACTCTGGTCTTAGCACTTCTTGATCTACAATAACCATTTGAGATCGAGACGGATGCAAGTGAGTATGCTATGGGAGCTATTTTAATGCAAGGTAAGAAACTAGTTTGTTATCATTCTAAAACCTTTACAAGTGTAGTAAGAAAATATCCAACTTATGATAAGGAATTGTATTCATTGGTTCAAAGTGTCAAAAAATGGAAACATTACTTAATGGGCAAAGAAACAATAATACATACAGATCATCAGCCCTTACAGTATCTCCAATCACAAACCAAACTACAATAGTCTAGACATTTTCATTGGATGGGTTTCTTACAACAATTTCATCTTGTGATCAAGTATAAAAAAGGTATTCAGAATAAGGTTGTAGATATGCTATCTAGGCCTCCTATGGTTTTTGCATCTATTCTTTTACAACATAGTTCTGTGTCTCATGAAAGTTATAAAGAACAATATGTTAATTATCTTGATTTTTAGGATGTTTATAAATACTTGATGAGTAGTAGACAAGCAGAAGAATTGGACTATCATGTACACAATGATCTTTTGTATCATTTGGGTAAACTATGTATTCCTCAAAATGAAAGGGTGCGCATGATTAGAGAAGCACATACTTGTCTTATTTCTAGTCATTTTGGAGTTGATAAAATGGTTTCACATTTGAAAATTTATTGTTACTGGCCTCATATGTAGAAAAATGATGCTAAATATATTAAGGGATGTACTCTTTATGCCACAAGTAAACCTAGCAACAAGAAACTAGGACTTTACACTCCTCTACCTATTCTTACTCATCCCTGGAAAAGTATCTCCATGGATTTTGTGGGGGGTTGCCTATGACACAAAGAAAACATGACTATTTATATGTGGTTGTGGATAGATTTAGGAAAATGTGTGTTTTGATTCCTTGCACTAAGCAAATTACTGGTGAAGGCACTGCACATTTGTTCTTTAAACATGTATGGGTTCATTTTGGTTTGCCTACTTTAATTATTTTTGATCGAGATTCTCGATTTATTGGGGAGTTTTGGTCAACTTTGTGGGGACTAATGGACACTAAATTAAAATTGAGCACTACATTTCATCCACAAACTGATGGATAAATAGAGGTTGTGAACTACACTATGGTACATTTGCTTAGGGGTTATAGAAATAAACATCCAAAGTTATGGGATGAATAATTGTGTTACATACAACATGCATATAACTAGGCACTTCATTCTTCTACTATGAAATATTCATTTGAATTTTGTTATGGATACTTGCCTAAATCTACTCCAGATGTTTGATATGGATAGGATACAGCTATTGGTGAACCAAAAGAAGCCCTTCAAGCTAAGAAGTTCATTTAACAAATACAGCTCATACATCAGACTGTTCATACTCAATTGGAGAAAATTCAAGCTAAGTACAAAGCTAGGTATGAAAAACATCGTATTGATCACCAATTTGTTGTAGGTGATATGTTATAACTTCACATTAGTAAGGAAAGACTGGCAGGTGAAAGTAAAAAGTTGAAACCAATTTGGTATGGTCCTTTTTAGACAATGGAAAAAATTGGCACAAATGCTTTCTTATTAGATTTACCATCTTACATGAAG
Source organism: Torreya grandis (assembly GCA_037957365.1). Taxonomy (NCBI): domain Eukaryota; kingdom Viridiplantae; phylum Streptophyta; class Pinopsida; order Cupressales; family Taxaceae; genus Torreya; species Torreya grandis. Next base: position 150,749 of record JARHVA010006030.1, read on the forward strand.
ATTTATTTAGTTGTAAATGTGGAAAATCTGAAATTATATGAGCCTCCAATGATAATTGATCATGATGAAAGTGTATCCATTCCTTCCATTGATGATTTTTCTCCTGAATATCTAACAGAATTGTAGGAAGATACTATACTTGATAGCAATATGTGAACTTCATGAAGAGGTAATGTTGAATATCTTTGTGTTGGTCTCAAAGGGATGCACCCAAATAAGGCCAAATGGATGGAATTTGAAAAGGTGAGGGAAAAATACCCTCACCTCATTACCAATTAATTTCAACTTTCAGAGGTCCAAAAGTTCCCAGTGGGGAGGAGTGATCCAGGTGGATTCATGTACCATTCCATTTTTTAAAGTCTTCAAATTATAGTCAAATCATTTACACATCATAGAATTTGTTTAGAGATTTCTATAACTTCTTCTGGAATGAAAAATAGATTTTGATGCTCAAGATATAGCTAGTTGAAGAATTTTTGTGATAGGTAAATAATGGGTGTCGAAAGTGACATGGCACTGTTTAAATATGCCAAGTGGACCAATATCCATTTGACACATGGAAAAATGATTTGGTGCAAAAAAAAATTGGTTTGGTGTTTGTTTTTTATTCACATGTTATTATTTGAGAAATTGTATTTAAGTTTCAAACGCTTATCACTTTGAAATAAGATGCCACCAACCAACATGCACCAACTACCACATCGCCACACAAACCATGCAATGACCAAGTCCAATAGTGGCCTAAGCTAGCACCTAAGTCTCCTTTAAAGTATACGTTGGCATTTGAAAAGGGACCGACCAACCTATATTAAGCATGAAAGCTATTATTCCCCAGCAAATGTGGGATAAAGATGAGCCTAATGCACCAAAGGAGGAGGCCGATGATTTCCAAAGCACCTAAAGAGCAGTCTAGTGGTTTGAACCTTGCACCTTTGGTGCAAAAGGAATAGCCTTTGACCACTTGATCTACGGAGGTCGAAGTGCTATATAAGGAACAAAATTCTACTTGAAAAAAAAAGCTGACTGTGTAAAGAGATTTTAAAAGGTTAGAGTCTTATTCTTACTTTGTACAGTCTTGGGCCATTATTTTCAGGTCTAAGATATATTATTATGGGCAAGCAGAGATTAGAGAAGGTAAATTAAAGACTTGTATTGATTTTGGAAGCCATTTTTTAGACAAAATTAATGAGAACTTCCTCACTTTGAATGGACCTAGAGACGTAGGCTATTGAAGCCGAACTCTATTATCAATTTGTTGGTGAATTCTTTTAATTTTCTCTGATTATTATTTAATTTTGATCTTCATTTTAATTCTAGTTTTAATTTCTTTATAAAAAATTTAACAAAAAAAATTGAGAAATTGAAGGATCTCTTAAAAATGAAAAAGTGTTTTTCGGATGTACTACACTTGTATTTTTAGTTTACAAATCAAAGACCATGACCATAAAAATCATTATAGCTAGGTACTTTTGTCCCACAATGTTTAGATATTCTCTCTTGGGTAATTAAATGCCCAAAATATGTAATGTTTGTTGGCAAGCATAGACTAGTTGTCCTTCCCTTGCAACCAATTCAAGTAGAACAACCATTCATGTAATGGAGGTTGGACTTCATAGGGATGATATACCCACATTCAATTAAAGGACATAAATGGATCATTATAGCTAGAGACTACTTTACAAAGTGGGTTGAAATAGTTACTCTTAAGGAGGCCAACAAAGTCTCTATTTTGGACTCTTATGATAGCCTTATGACCAGGTTTGTTGTCCCTTCCATGATCATTTTTGACAATGTATTGGCTTTAATTAGTATAAAGGTATGTGAGTGGGGTCTTTCAAATGGGATTTATCTTAAAACATCCTCCAACTATTACCCATAGTGAAATGGACTAGAAAAGTCCATAAATAAGAACTTGTTGAGGATTATCAAGAGAACCATGGAGGATAGTCAAAGGGAGAGGCATACTAGACTAAAGACTACCTTATGGGTAGACAAAATGATTCATAAGATAGCTACTAGACACTCCCCATACCTTCTATTTTATGGGAAAAAGGCTAGACTTCTTATATCTCTTGAGCTTCTTGCATTAGATTTTTCACATCAACTTGAGCTTCTAGAGGATAATGCTATACATGTAGGTTTGAATGAGCTAAGGTAGTTGTGGGAGACAAGGGACATTGTTATGTATATTATGTGGTCCAATAATCATCAAGCAAAAAATTAATTTGATAAAAGATCTTCCTTAAGGACATTTAAACAAGGTGATATAGTCCTCAAAAGGGATGAAGTTTATGCAAAACTAGGAAAACACTCCAAGTTTGATAGTATTTGGAGTGGACATTATATCATCATAAGTTATAAGGAAAGCAATGCCTTTTATATTTCTAGGTTGAGTTTAGAGAGCCTTCCCATCCCCATCAATGGGAGGTATCTCAACTTTTTCTACTAATATTATATTATAATCTTTGTATATAGGTAAATAGGTCTCTTTTTCCTTTAAGTGCCTTTACACATTATTCTATTTATTGTTTTCCTACTATTTCAAGCATTTTTTGTTAGTTTGTTTATTTCTTGTTATTCACATGCATCTCATTGCTTCAATGTGTTTCAAAGAGATAGACAAGGTCTTTCTATAAATAATGATTTATTTGTCTAACCATCATGAATGATCTTGGTCAAGTTTTAGGCTCCATGACTAGTAGGCTAGTCAAACTAGTAGAATCACTAGAAATGTTGGCCATTTTAGCCAACAAACCAAGCTTTCCCAACTGTAGTGAATTTTAATAAGGTCAAGCATGGAATAGATTAGCTAGTTAGATTTTTTATTGAATTAAGTGATCAAATTAATCAACAAATGGACCAAGTTCTAGATGGAATAAGTGGTCTTAAGATCACCCACAACCTATAAATCTTTTGAAACACTTTAATTTTACTTAAAGTGTAGTTTTTCAAATTTTGAAGGAGTAGGTCCTCATGATGGTCAAGGTAGTCTAAGGTCTTAGTCAAGTTTACTAAAGCCCTAGGACTTGTTTGAGCCTCAAAGATTCAAGAAAAGGGGTCAATAACAAGCTTTAAGGGACCAGACTATCACTAGGACATCACATAGGAAAAAATGGACTAGTCCACTTGTGTAATTTTTATATTTTATTAGAATTCCTCTTATGACTAATAGATCATGCACAATTGTAGTTCTACATGCTAGGATCATCCTCAAAAAATTTGGACCCATACAATCTTTTTTGGTTTGAGTTGGAAGATTTAAAAGTTGAAACCATGTAGTGAGATGTCCTTTTGAGCTTAAATTTTATGATCACATGAATGTCAATGATGGTTTCATGAATGTCCTTTGACATCCATAGACTGTCAAATTTAATATCATGAACTAGTAGTTGGGTTTCAAACTATGGGTCCCAATGGGATCAACGGTCATTGATCAATCATGCATCTTGATCCAATGGAGTGATATGGATCAATAAGTTAGAGAGAATGATAAGTTGACACATGGAACAAACACATGAACTGATAGATTGACAAGATCTTGAGAATCAATGTAGGATTGACAAGTGGCACTAGTAGAGATAGAGTTGACAATTTAAAGCTAAATCAAGGGCTCACACTTAATCACTCATCAAGATCAGACTAAGTAAGGTAGATTCAAAATGGTTAGTGAATCTCAAGGGTGAATAATTTGGGGACAAGTGTCAAAATCATATGGATTAGGTAGAAGATTGATGGTTCATGAACATTCATGCATAGGTAGATGGATGAATTGAGATGAGGTTAGTGAGTCAATGAGCCAAGTCAGATTGGTGACAACTAATGAGTGAAGATTGAGATGGGGCATGTTGAATAAACCAAGAATGACTTGAAATAAATGAAATAAATAATGGATTCAATCTTGAGTTTGACTCAAGCTAACAGGAACATAAAAACTGAGCTTAAAGCTCAACTCGGGTTAAACTAGGACAATAGTAAAGACTAGGAATCATCATTAAATCTCTATAAGGACAAAATTAAGTCTCCCAAGCTTAATATAGGCAAAGTATTGATGATTTAAATGAATAATTTAGGACATGCTTTCATCAGAGCTCTAATAATTTGAAATTATGGGAAAACCAATTAAGTAGATTGGTTTTCATCTATATTAGATCAATGTTCAAAATAAGTAGTTGGGGTAGATCCATGCATTAATGAAAAGGCTTGTTGTTCTTGAACTCAGCCATGCCCATGACAAATAACCACTAAATCTAGACTTTGGCATGCCCCTCACCCAAGCACACAAAATACCTCACCTTATAATTAAAGGACAATAATGCATAAAAGCTTATAAAGGCCCATGTACTAACAGGGATGGCTCCCCATAATTTACCCTAACCACACCAAAAAGGATAAAATGAAACTTTAATGTTAGATAAATATTAAATAAAATGGTGGCTATGGTTTTTCTAAATAAGATCAAGATCATAAATGGTTTCCCTAGTACAATTTTCTTCTTGGTCCCTGATCCTTTTTTCCAATAAATACTTGCCTTGAACCCTTGATTAAAGAAGAGAACCTAGGCTAGAGATAGTGAAGATCTATCAAAATCACTTTCTAACACTCTTTTGAAGTAATATAAGACATTTTTAGGTTTTGGTTGAATTTTAACTGTACTTTATTGAATTTCAATGTGTAGACTATATGTTTATACTCATAATTTGTGTATTCTTCATGTACCTTGCTTCAATTCTTTTGGTTTCTTGCAAGTTATGTGAAGTGTTAGCTAGTGATTTCCCTCTTGAAATGTCATAAGTTGATAGTGTCTTATATAGACCTATCTCTTCTTATCCTTTAATTTTCAAGTTTATTTTTATCCTTCATATAAATAACTCATGCTTGTAACCTTATCATAGATTTTAACCGACCCTTGTCTTGATTGGATTCATTAATAGTCATAGAAGTGTCTAAGATGAAAGTGGATTTTAGAAAATTTGGTGCATCACCACATTTAGTATATATTTTATTCATTTCATTTCTCCCCATTTTCACCCCAATATCATAGGTTTGGTAATAAGGATTATATTATTATTTTTGAGGAGCTAGCCTCATTAAAAACCCTAGAGGTTTGACCCAAGTTTAGGTAACCCACAACCTAGGGTCATTCCCATGTTGGACCATATTTGAGAGTACAACTTGAACAAATCTAATTTTAGCTAGGGTGTAATCTGATTCCTTAACACTTCCCTCATGAACACCAAATATACATTTTTGGGGATTTAATGACCCAACAAATTCTCTACATCTTTCAAATACTAACCTCAAGTGAGTAATGTGATCAACTGGGTCCTTTAAGAAAATAGTGATATCATATAGGTAGATGAGCACCATGGATTATATATTGAATTTCAAGAAGTCCTCTATGAGATACCATACATGATGCTTGTAAGATATCAAATGATGGTTCTTAACTACACTTATGCCTCTCAATTGTTGTACAAAAATTGCACTATTACCCTTAACCAAAGAAGTTTGACACCTCTTCTTCTTACCTCTTTCAAACCATGCAATAGAACCTCATATTCAGATGTGTTTTAAGTGCAATTGAATTGAAATATTATAGCTAAATATTATTTTTGACCTACAGGTGAAACCAACATGGCTCTAAATCCACTACCATTTTTTGACCTTGAGCTATCAAAGAATAAAGTCCATATACCATCTTCCTCTTGAGTGGTTTTAGTTAGGAAAGGTATAAAAACACCCTCTTTATGCATGTAATACATCCCTAAGCCTGCTTCCTCAATATTAGCATAAGGATCAAATCCATTATTGTCAATTGCCCATTCATCTAATTATAGGTCTAAAATACCTTCAATATGGTCATGAGGTTCTTGCTTATAAGAATTTTCATTTTCATCTAATATGGTATAGTTGACATTTTCAAGGTTAGGCATATAAAGCTCTAAATGGAACCTAGAGATAGGTTTTAACCTAATAGTTACCCTAGTCCCATATATGGTCCTGAAAACCATGTATGACCAATCAAAGGACAAATAGTCCCTAACTTTTAGAGTAAAGTCCCTAGATAGGCATAGGTAAAAATATAGGGGTGTGTCTACAACCATTACATCTTGAGTGATGACATAATATCAGTAAGATACCAATGTGATCTTAATATCTTTCAATACACATACTATTTTAGTGTGGGAACCATCCAATTTAAGAACACCTTTTTCATTAGGCACATTCTTAAGCTCAATCTTATCTGCTATGAATTTAGGCATAACTAAGGTTGAAGCTCCTAAATGTACTATATAATTGTGCACTAAGAAATCCCCTATGATGTTTTAAAAATAGAATGGAGGGGGTTTGATAACCTTAAGTGGATGAACAACATTATGAACATTACCTTGATTAGGATCTTGAATAGGAACTAAAACTTGACTAGGTTGACTAATATTTGTAAAAATAGTGTTCACCTTATCATGTGTCTTATTTTCATGGGAAATATTAGAGAGCTCTTATTGAAGGATCTATGTATATCATAGAATATATAGAGAATCATACATAGAAATAATGACATTAGCCTTTTTTCATATGATCTATAATGTTGAAAAGAAGGATAGTACCTTTGAACTGCACCTTAGAAGTAGAAGTATCATTTGGCACTTGTGTGACATGAGGAAAAAAAGGAGACTTATACTAATGTCTATGATGTTAGGTTATTTGTTTATTTTTAGGATCTTTAGAATCTATAGTTGAAGTGGTAGGCTACTAACTGACTTGTGGACGTAATGAAGAAGCCATAAGCTACCCTAAATTATCATCCAAAATCCTCCTCTTAAACCTTGTATGGGATGTAACTGGTTCATCTCCCCTTTGTGTAGTCTTCCCTATGTTTATTTCTACATGTTAAAACATATACTCCCCTTATTGAAAGTTTATGCACATGGTGTTAGCTAGTACCTTACCCATTTTCCCATGTTGAATTTTATCTTTTGATGATGTCATGGTATGAATATTATCTTGATTCATTGGAGGGCCTTGTGGTGTAGAAGGAATTATGTCATGACCTTTAAATGAAGGAGAATTATACCAAATATGATCCTAATAAATTTATCCACTTGTATCCATTACCATCTCATTGGACTACCCTCCTGATTGCCATTAAACCTCTTGTGCAAAGTTGTTTTATATGGGGACCAAGGGTATTAAGTACTTATAGTTGTAGGATTATAGTTATTATAAGATATACCTTGAGTAATTTGGAATTGGAATTATTTATCTAATGAATAAGGGGGTTTAGTATATGATTGAGTAGGCTATTGGGCTTGGAAGCGACCTTGGAATGGCTTATATGAGGTTTGTTGTTATCTCTTTATAACCACTATCTTATTGTTTTGTGCCTTCAACAAACTCTTAATACTTAAAAATTTGTCCACTTGACTATCATCAGGTTGGGATTTATTGTTTTTAGTGGGAAATAGAGAAATGGTAGGTGGGGTTGGATGAAGTTCAAGAAAAAGTGGCGTGAGAGGCCTTGGCATGAGTTTTCCCACTTGTATCAAATAGTTTTTTGCCCTTATAACTATTTTATAATCCACAAGAAGATTTGTCCTACCCATAGATTGGATCATGAATATAGTTTCTAAATTCAATTCTCTAAAATATTACATAAATGCATTATTATGTTTGGGTTTGTTGATGACAAGGATCCTTTTCCAAGTCTTTTGGAATCTATCGTTGAAATCAACCATAGATTCTTGGGATGCCATCTTGATGTAGGGGTATCATATAAAGACCAAAAAAATCATTCATTTTTATTTTTAGTTGGTTTATTAGGTGTTATAGGTATTAGTAAGTCTATATGTGGATTCTAGTTGTCCTAAAGTTGCATAGAATTTAAATATTGGCATGTCCTACCAAAAATTCCTTTTCAAATATTTGAATCTTATTAAGCATTTGAAAGGACTATTATGTATATTATGAAGGTGGTAGGATGTTTTAAGAATTTATAATGGGTTTACACCCTATATAGGTTTATAAATTATCATGAGTCCAATATCATGGGATAGATATGGCATATAGTGAAAATCAAGTTATAATGCTATCTCTAAAAAAACATCTACATGGGAAAAGTGGTCAAAATTCAGTTATACACCTTCTTAGGAATTTGGAGTTAGTTTTATTTTTGTATTATCATGTTCCATTCTAATAGATATAGGAAGGAATGATAATCTTGTATTAATGGGAGGATTGATGTGTTGGAACCCCTATTTTTGAATGAATCGAAAACAAACCATATTTTGTAGCCATTTGATGTTGCTTGTGTTTTTTTAATGAAAGTGAGAGATTTATTTTTTTTTGAATGAGATAAAAGGTTAAATAATGTTTGTTTTTAGAGAAAACTAAAGATATAAGGGAAGGAATGAACCCTATTTTTTAGATTAAACACTTAGACCCCTATTGCAATTGAACAAGAGTGTTGTTTGTAATTGTATGTGCCTTGATGGAAAAAGAATAATATTGGTAAATAATTCATAACATGTGGTGAGAATTTTTTAATATTTATAAAAATTATTAGTAATTTTATTGAGGTTTTTTTTTGTGAATTTTAAGTTGATTGGAACATACATCTCATATGAAAATGATTACAAACCTATATTTCCCTATTTTGAAGGAATTTTTTTTATTGATGACTATATGTTATTTTTTTAATGAAGAATGAGAATAGTAATGGTTTATAAAATTACTTAAATATTTATTAATTTTATTAATAATCCACATTTTAAGGTAAAATACAAAACAAATGTCTTATTCCAGAGTTTTTAGAGACATTGTGATATTTAGTTAGTTATAGATTATGTAATGCAAAATTGTCAAGCAAAGCAACTCTGAATTGGTTAAAGAATTACTACTTAATAATATTGTTTATAGTGTGATTATATATTTCAATAAAGAGTGTGGAACCATATATTATTCAAATAGTTACACCAGTAGTCCCCTATTTCTTTTAGTGAATGTTATCAAGGTGGTCTGTGTAATGATTTATTGAATGACATGATTAAATAATTATATTAAAAATTATATAGAATGATTTTGGAAGTTTGATTGAATCCATTTAGTATTTTTATAAAAAAAAATTGGTTAAAAACATGGTAATAACATTTAAACTTAGGTATAGACTTGTATACTACCTGTCTGTTGGCACAATGAAACACATTTGCACTTGGAAACCTATGATAGAGGGTTGATTCATATAAAATAAGGTTTGAAATATTTTAAAAAGGTTAATATATACCTTTAAATCCTATTTTTGATATTTAAAACCTAATATAATGTTCCTAGTTGAGATATTTGTACTCTTGGCTAAGATAATGACCTAGAAAACCCTAAACTAGGGTTTAGTCTATATCTCCTATTGTAACCATCCAAAAAGGCTAAAAATGTGTAATCATATTAAATTAAATGTTACATAACTGATTATAATGGTTTCATAAGGTTTATGGATTTGAAAGTACAAATTTTAAAGGCTGAGTGTGCATTAGGCCTAGAAAAGGGCTAATGGAATAGGTCTAAAAAGGAAAGTGGACTTAGTGAGAGAGTTAAGCCATCTAATTTGACACAAAGGAATTTTTTAAAAAGGGAAACAAAAATTATGGTTTGTATTTCAATAAGTTATTGTATTTTGTTTGTAATAATCATTTTTGGCTGTAATAGGGCTATACAGACTAAAACTAGTGTGTGAAAAGTTGAGTAAAGAAAAGACTTGAGATTTGGAAGTTATGATAGGGTTTATGAATGGTAAAATAGGGTAAATAAACCCCTGTTAAATAATTTAAAAATCATTGAAAAACATAAAATAACCAGGTAAGCTTTGATAGCAATATTTGAAGAATGAACAAAGAATCATTATCAAAAGGAGTGAGTTAAGCAAACAAGGTGTTGTGTGATAACTTGGTGTATGCTCTTCATCATTTTGTTATGAGATCAAGTGAAATATTATTAGAGGATTATGGAATAGATTTAAATTATATGTTTTGAAGACAAGTGTAGGATGGGGAACCAAAGACAATACTCTATGGAGATAGTCAGTAGAGGTGATGATTTGGTCAAACATATGGTGGACTAGGTAACATAATTAATTGTTACATTGGTCATGAGGATGGAAGATATTGAATATATTCTTAAGGAGATATTACAAATAATAGAAATAGAGAGAGAAGAAAGAGATGATAGGTAGTAATGTAAATTAGTACCTTTACAGATAAGGATGAATGTGTGAGATAATAGAGAGCTAGTTCAAGAGAGACCAAAAGTACATGTAGTAGCATGTCAAGATGGCATGGGAGAATAAAACCATGCAAGAGAGATCAAACTATTTACAAATGGAATATTGAGAAGGGATGAAGGTCACATAATAGGTAGACCAAGGTAGAGATTTTATGGACAATGTTGGCATTGTCATAGAGAGGGACATAGGGAAATAAAGTATTCAATAATTATGAGCAAAAAGTATGAAAAAATAGAGAGTACAAGAAGAGAATTAGGAGAGAGGATATGACATTAATGATTCATTACTCATGAGAAGAATATTATTGCAATAGAGGTAAGTTAAATAACTAGCCCAAAGGAGAAACCTATTCAAAATCAGATACAAGGCAAGAGGTAAGGTATGTAATTTTTTAATTGATGGTAGAAGAACTAACAATATTATATCTTTAGAGATGGTGCAAAAGTTGGGATTGAAGAGAATGCTACAGCCACAACCATACATAGTTGTATGAGTTCATAAGGGTCATCAGATACTAGTAAGTGAATAAAGTTGGGTTGAATTAAAGATAGGAAGATATAGAGATGAAGTGTTATGTGACATTATCCCCATATATGTTTGCCACTTATTGTTAGGGAGACCCTAGAAGTTTGATATGAATTCCATACATGATAGTCAAGAAAACACTTATACAATTAAGCAAAATAGAGAGGTATATATACTTGTTCCATTGAAGGGTGAATAAGAGAGAAGAGATGAGAGGATAATGATCATGCAATGTTGGAGTAAAGCCATGGAGAGTTTGGGTTTGATAAAATCACCCAAGGAAGGAAATAAGGTAAGTTGTCTTGAGTTGGTTAATATGAGGAGTTATGAGTCCACAAAGATGGACATGAAAGATGATGAATCATAATGTAAAGTGGTAACAAGTAGTTTTCAATGGAAATAAGATATAACACCTAAGAGAGTGATCAAAGAAGAATATATTCAAAGAAAGCATGGAAGTCAAGCCTATAGGAGAGAAGATATTAGGATAATGTTTGATATTATAGCTGAATTGGAAAGGAAGTGGCTTGGGATTGACACCAAGAAAGTGGAGAGGAAGCTAGAGATTGAGATGCATAAGAAGTTATCCCAAGAGAGAGATACATGAAGGCTCCAATTTTTGTTTCTAACATGATGATTTGTGATGAAAATGTAGGTGAGGAATAGGCAGCCAAGGAAAGAATGGTTGACAATATTGAAGAAGAAAAGGTGAATGAATTGGTCAATATGCAGTAGACCCAAGAAGAATAGTCAATTTATTTACAAGGTATTCATGTGATAATGATAAAGTAAAGATATGAGATAGTGGTTATGAGTATTCATCCCATGGATAATCAGGAGATTGAGGGTAGTCAAGATGTTGATATACAGTAGCAAACTAATCATCTACACAAGCATGAGGTATGCAAAGGATAAGAACAAGTTGTATATCAAGTGGAATGTGTAGTACAAGAAACGTAGATGAAGGAAGAGGAGTGTAGACTTGTATAAGTGATTTAATATGGAGATAAGGAGAATATGAAGTGGTTTATATAGGATAAGGAGTGGAATACACCTACCAAACAAAAATAAGATGGTAGTAGACATGTTTTATGTAACAATTTTTTTTGTGTGTAGATATATTGCTCAAGTAAATGAAGAAAATAAGGCCAAAATGTGGGGATCAAGATCATGTTTACCTATATGAGAGGTAAATGGAGGAAAATACCTTCTATGAAGAGTTTCATTGCATTTAGGAAGAAAGATATAACAAGTGGATTACTAAACACCCATGACAAAGATTTTTCAAGCTTGGTAGTATGATGTAGGGTCATCTTATAAAGACCCCCAAAATGATATTTTTTTGTTTTTTTTTTGTATATTAGGTGTTTTAAATGTGATATATGTCTTAATAAGTCCATATGTGGAGTCTAGTTGGTATAAAGTTGCATAGAATTTGAATATTGGCATTTCTCACCAAAAGTTACGTTTTGAATATTTGAATCTTATTAAGCTTTTTATAGGACTATTGTGTATCTTGTGAAGGTGGTAGGATGTGCTAGGCATATAGAAGGGGTTTAAACCATATATAGGTTTATAAAGTGTCATGAGTGTAATATCATGGGATAGATATGTCATATAGTGAAAATAAAGTTATAATGTTATCTTTAAAAAAAACATCTATATGGGGAAAATGGTCAAGATTTAGTTATGCATGTTTTTAGGGATGTGGATTCAGTTTTAGTTTTCTATTCTCATGTAACATTTGAATAGAGAGAGGAAGAAATGATAATATTTTATAAAGGGGAGGATTGATGTGTTGGAATCCCTATTTTTGAATGAATGGAAAATAAACCATGTTTTGTGGCCATTTGATGTTACTTGTGTTCTGTTAATGAAAGTGAGAGATTGGAATTGTATCAAAATGAGATTGAAGGCTAAATCATGTTTATTTGTAGAGATAAATAAAGTGATAAGGGAAATAATTAACCTTGTTTTGAAAATTAAACACTCAAACCCCTTTTGGAATTGATCAAGAGTGTTGTTTGCAATTGCATGTGCCTTGATAGAAAAAGAATAACATTGGTAAATGATTCATAAAATGTGGTGAGAATTATGTAATATTTAAAAACATTAATGGTAAGTTTATTTAGGTTTCTCTTATGAATTTTAAGTTTATTGGAACATACATCCCATATGAAAATGATTTCAAACCTATATTTCCCTATTTTGAAGGATTGTTTTTATTGATGACTATACGTGCTTTGTTTATGAGTAATGAGAATAGTAATGGTTTATAAACTTAATTTAATAGTTATGAATGCTAGTAATAATCCACATTAAAAGGTAAAAGACAAAACAAAGGTCATATTTAAGAGTCTATAGAGTCAGACTATGATATTTAGTTCACTACAGATTATGTAATGCAAAATTATCAATCAAAAGAATTGTGAATTGGTTAAATAATTGTTCCTTAAGACTATTTTTGATAGTGTGATTATATATTTCAAGAAAGAGCATGGAAACCATATATTTTTCAAACAGTTACACCAATAGTCCCTTGTTTCTTGTGGTGAATGCTATCAGGGTGGTTTGTGTAATTATTTCTTGAATGACATGATCAAAGAATCATATTACAAATTATCTAGAATTATTTGGGAAGTGTGATTAAATACATTGAGTGTTTTAATAACCTTTTCTATAGTTAAAAATTGGTAATAACATTTCAACTCTGTTACACTACCTATCTTTTGGCATACTCAAACATATTTGGACATGGAAAGCTATGCCAGAGAGTTGATTCATAATAACTGAGGTTTGAAATATTTTAACAAGGTCAATATATACCTTTAAATACTATTTTGGATCTTTGAAACATAATATAATGTTCCCAATTGAGATATGTGAGCTCTCAACTGAATAATGACATAGAAAACCCTAAACAAAGTTTTAGTCCATATCTCTTGTTCTAACTATCCAAAAAGGCCAAAAATTTGTAATCATACTAAATGTCACGTGACCTAACTGATTATAATGGTTTAAAAAGGTTTACACACATAAAATTATAGATTTTGAAGGTTGAGTGTGACTTAGGCCTAGAAAATGGCTAATGGAATAAGTCTAAAAAGGAAAGTGGAATTAGTGAGAGAGTTAATCCATCTAGTTTGACACAAAGGCATGTTTTCTTAGGGGAAATAATAATTAAGATTTGAATTTCCATAATTTATTGTATTTTGTTTTTAATAATCATTGTTGGCTATAATAGGGTTACAAGGACTAAAACTAGTGTGTGCAAAGTTGAGTAAAGAAGAGACTTGAGATTTAGAAGTTGTGATAGGGTTGATGAATAATAAGAGAGGGTAAAGAAACCCATATCAAAAAAGCTCAAAATCATTGAAAAAAATAAAATTACTAGGTAAGCCTTTATATAAATACTTGAATAATGAGCCAAGAATCATTGTTAAAGGACTTGAGTTAAGCAAACAAGGTTTTGTGTGATAACTTGGTGTATGCTCTACATCACATCTTGATTGAGGTGAGTTATTCAACAAGTGAAACATGGTCACTTCTATCCTCAAAATGTTTACATAGGCACTCAAAAAACTCATCCCAAGTATTGATTGAGGTAGGAGATAGACCCTTATACCATTGCAGGGCTTTGCCTTTCAATGATGTGGCTAGTAGTCTCATGGCTACATTCTCTTGTGTTATGTTATGAACTAAATAAAGTTTTGTAATATCATCTATCTGATATATAGATATGATTGAGTTTTCTCCTATAAATTATGGTAGACTCTTTAAAGAGGTAGTAGGGATATCATCATGTTACTGAAGGTTAAGAGGGCTACTAACTTTGAAGGGTTAAAAAGCTTGCATTTTGGGTCTTGCCATTTACATAGTGGGGGTTGCACTACTTAAAATAATAGGATGACTAAGAGATGAATATTTATTTTTGGGATAAGGAACTATCCTATTGAATCTTGCTCTTTTATATGAAGTAGAAGGTAACTTAATGAATTCAAAGGGAATACCTTTACTAGCTGACCTTCTCGTAACCTTTGGTATGAGAGGTGTTATCTGGATCATGCCATAAACTTTGAAACTTGGAGAATCTTTAGTTTCTAATGATGGTGGATGTCTTATTATATAAATACCTCTCCTCAACTCCAAAATTTATCCATGCCAAAGAGATTGTGTCCCACCAAGCATGCCAAAAACTATTGGAGGTTCTAGGTTATACCCTAGCTGAGCAAAGGATTGATCAAGTCCTCTACCCAAACCTAGTCCAACATGATAATGACCCTAGGTTATGGGTTACCTAATGTTGTGTTAGATCTCTAGAATTTTTAAGAGGATATCTCTTCTAATATGATAATATAGTCCCTTTCCTAAAATTATACTTATACCAAGGAAAAGTTGAAGGAAATAAATATAAAAGGAAAAAAACCCAATCTAAATGGTGATGTATTAGATGTTCAATGATCCACTCTCAACTTAAATACTTTTATGACTACTAATGAGTCTAATTAGGACAAGAAATTATCAGATTCTATGACAAGGTTGTACACATGATTATTTTGTATGAAAGCTAAAAAGAGACCTACAACTTGAAGAGTATAAAGATATACATTTCAGAAAAACACCATGGACTTTATGACACTTCAAGAGAAACCTCACTGGACAAAACTTCACACAACCTAAAAGAAACTAATTGACTTGAATCAAGGCACATGAAGGACATAGAGATGATGAATAAGAAACATACACTATATAAATAAAACTTAAATAAAGCACACTTAGAATTCAAATAGAATCTAAGATGTCTTATATTGCTTTAAAAGAGTTTACAAAGTGATTTTAGTAGAGGTTTGATATACCTATCTGAGGGATACAAATAAAGATCTCAAAGCTAGTATTTATAAGAAGAAAGAAGGTAAGAGAGAGATAATTTGACACTGAAGAGGTCATTAATGATCCCAATTATATTCAAGACAACCACCACTAGAATCCTTCTTTAGCCTTCCCCTTCATTAATGTTTTTATATCTTTCTATGGCATGATGGAGAATTTGAAGATCAAGACTAGTTGTAGGAAGCAATCCCCACCATTACATGATTCCTTCTCAAGATCCTCTATATTAATTCCCTTCACTATCCTCCCCAAGCATGATTTGATATTATTCATGTTATTAGGAAGTTACTTGAGCTTTCTCATTGATTTTCTTTTTGGCATTCCTTGCACAATCACCATTCTACCATTGCTTCTAGATCCTGAATATAGATCTATTATGGATGAAAACCAATCACCCTATTAGTGTTCATATAGCTATGATTATAAATTAATATCTATAGGCTAGTGCCTCTTAGATATGAATGAGATATAAAACCTACATCTATAATATCTCAAAAATATTTATAGATTTTTAATAGAATTAGATGGCTTTACAAAGTCTACTATTAGTTATCTAGATCATGTTTGATCTTGTATTTATGTGTTTTACCTGCTTAGGGTGGAAAGATCCTTTGTCTAATATGTCTACCTTCATGGAATCCTTTAGTTTGAACTTAGGTTGTATTGTATCTCCATTGAATTCCCTAGGTTTTATCTTTTGATATCGACCATCGATATCAATTTGAGCTTCTCATATTGTGCCAACTATCAACTTCTTATTTGTTCTATAGGATCCTGTTATTAGTCTTTTGACTTCTTAACCTCATGAAGATTATAGATCTTATTTTTTATGAATTAAAATGAGCCATTGATCTTATGATAGTATAATATGGTTGAGATACTTGGCAGCTTATTATTTGTCTTTGCTATTCACTAGATTATTGACCCATTACTTACCATTAGATCTTCTTTATATGATTACACATGATTCATTAATATACTTGGACCCATTGTCCTTGTTAGTTCATGCTCATCATTAGATATATATTTTAATCCCAAAATCATGACACTTATCACTTGCACTTTCACCTTGGAGATCCTTTGACCTTTTGACTTGATGTTCATTGTTGATCTCTTTGGTATGATTGAACACACATCATTGGATCTTTAGGAGCCACTAACATCTATTAGATCAATTTTCATCATTATATATAATGTTATTTAATAATATTTTAAAACTTATCTTCTATATGTTTAACTTAGAAAATTTTTAATTGAAAATGCTATTTCATGAGGCCCAAATTTGACATATACATGCACATTTCTCTCTGTAAGTCTAACTCTAAAGGCTTATATCTTGAGATAGAAAGCTCATCAAGATATGAAATTCATAGAGGATGATCTAAGAATGAATTAATTAATGTCCATACAATCCTTTAGCTCTTAGAGGCCTCTTGAGGATACTTATTAAATGCATGACTAGCTTGATTCACTTATTCCCATATGATGTGTTTTTGATGATCTAGTTCTTCAAAGCTTGATTGAACCATTTATTAATCCTATAAAGATCAAATGAATTTTTGAGGCTTGTCTAAACCTGATCCATGATCTTGACTACATTTATCATCATTGGAAACTTTATTTCTCAAATTTTGACAAACTACACTTTAAGTTTACTTAAAGTGTTTCAAAAGTTTTGCAAGTTGTATCTAATTTTTAGACCACTCATTCCATCCAATTTTTTTATTATCTCATCCATACAAGTAGAAAATTTTTATGTGGGAAAAATTTTGTGAACATAATTGATAAATTTTTTATTGAGGCACCAACCCCATAAGGAGCACCAACCCCTCATTAGTCAAGTACCAAATTAACAAGTCCTTTAACAAGCACTAACTTACAAAAAGGATTCAAACCCCTAGGTAAATCAAAACCAAATAAAATAAATTGAACCTATGATAAAATTTGAACACCTATTTCTCACTCAACTAAATATGACCACCTTATTTTTCTCTTCTCACTCTTTTATCTCTCTCAAATATCCTATTAGGCCTTCTCGCTCAACTAGCCCTTTTTTGGCATGATTAGGTAATATAAAATTTCTTATCACCTTTAGAAACATAGTTATATATTCATGGAATATTCAACATACTTCTATTATTTTATTAAATCCCATTACCTAGTATCCAACACTCTATATCATTCACTTTTATCCTCAATATTTTAACTAGTAAAATTAGGCCTGTTAGACCTTCTCTTTATACTTGACTCTTGCTCTCACCCATATTGGTCAGCCATAAACCTATAAATAATTGTATAACCCTTTAAATATATATAAAAAATCATTTAAAATTTTGAAAAACCTTTACATAATTCATTAATTATCTTCAAGGTCCAAAACAACCATTAGGCCTAATAGATACCTAATGCAATTAGTCCTTCTCAAAGCACATGTTTCACCTTAAACACCTTGGAACATTATGAGCCTAAAAAAAAGGATTAAAAACTTAAAAAATTATTCAATTATACTTGTAATAATATCACCTTATGTCCCAAACACCATTTATCTCATTTCACCCCTTGAACCACACAATTAGGCCTAGTTGTAATTAGGCCTTCTCACTGCCAAAAAGTCTATCTTGTAAATATGATGCATACACTAAAATTTTACAAATAAAAAAAATAGCATGTATATAATATAAATTACTAAAAATTTAATCTTCATGTTCATTATAATTCACCAAATGGGTCAAAATACCTTAAACTAATCAACTTCATAAGCTCACTTAGAATTGCACACAGGCCTTAAGAACCCAATTAAAAACCTTTAACTTTTAACACCTTCATATGAAATTATCATGAATAAAAATGTGTTTATATGAACATATTATAATTATATAACAAATTAAATATCATTTTATTCTTAAACTCTATGCAAAATACTCAATAATAACATTCTCACTCACATACAAAAAATTGCCTATAGCTCCAAAAACACAGTCATGAAGATTACAATTTAGAACGCCTATGTGAACACTTTTATAAAATTAAAATGGGTTTTAATGATATATAAAAATATTCAAAACATATTATAAAATATTTATGATAATATTCAATATATATATATATATATATATATATATATATATATATATATATATATATATATATATATATATATATATATATATATATATATATATTGGTCTTATAGACCAATCTCATGTCTTTACCCTACATAGACATCAATATGTTAGACAGGGCACTTTGAGAAAAACTTTTTTCTTGTATATGATCATAATAAAAACTTATAATAAAATTTGAAATGATTTATATGTATTATAAAATTACCCCATAAATTTGGATCCATCCCTAATCCTCTACAACCAATCCCTAATCTCATTCTCACTTTTGCCTAATTTTCTCACTATCTTGCCCATTAGGCCCTTTTAGTGATAGGCCAAATTCCATGAATAGTTTATCCTATTTAAGGAATTAAAATTACTTATAAAATTACATGGGTAAAAACTAAAAGTCTCACACATCATCCTCTAACCATTTTCATGCTTTGACCTAGTCAACCTTACCTATAACATCAAAAATACAATAAATAAGGAGTTTCATATAGCTTCACTCACTCTCATGATAGAAAAAAACCAAATATAGAAACATGGAAGAGTAATTTACATGTTAAAAACATAAAAATATATCAATAAAACTATTTTGAGCCATAACTAACAAGATCTTTCCTATCAGGTCATTATGAGGGTTTCTCTTCTTAGCAGTCATTCATAAAGTATATCACCTAAACTTCAAAAATAATTATACTAAATTAAATATAGGAAAATTACAAAAATTACATGAAATAATCAAGATATCATGTATAGGTTTCACATGCCAATGAGCATAATAAAATTCTTCTCAAGTCTACAACACCCCATTTTATGCACCCATAAGACCTCAACACTAAATTTCATGATTTCTCCTTCAATATATGACCTAAAAATTGGTAAAAAAACTTAACACAACCTATTTGAATTTTTAAATTCTATCAATAAATCTAGTACCTTAGGAAATTAACTTGACCCCTCATTAGGCCATACTAGGTCTCTTTGCTCATTAGGTCTTGAACTGCTAGTCATACTTAGACCTTGATCACACCTTGAAACCTATTTTAATATTATAAAAACCTCATTATTATGTCAAATTACCTCATACCTTTCTTAAAAAATACCACCAATCATCTCAAAATCTTTCAAATTCTTACCTCATCATGCTACCAAGCCTATGCCTTCTCACTAGGTCTCTTCATGTAAGGACTAAGCTTTAAACTTGATCTTGGAACTCATTTGAAGGATTATTTACCTCTTGATCCTATTTAAAAAAATTTATACAATCTATAATTCCTTTAATAACATAATTCACCAAGATTTACTATGCTTCTTGCATACACCTTCTCTCAGGGTTGGACTATGCTTCTCAAGACACCTTGTATGGTCCTTAGAACTAGTGCTTAACAATATGCTTCCATTGTATCTTGAAATTGGAATTAAAAAATCATAAATATAATAATAATTACTAGGTTTCCTTAAATTTATCTCTTAATAAAAATAAAATAATGTTTCCTTAAAAATTTTCTCTTGTTATAAGACTTCTTTGTCACATACCATCTCACATTGCATGGTCTCAACTTTGACCTTGATAGTAATGACATCTATCTTGACTTTAAAATAAATGATAAAAATAATGACTCAAAATTAACAATAGGAACATACCTCAACAATATCCCCTTTGTCATTTATGGCAAACATTTACACAAAACTAATAATCCATAACTCCCTAAGTTGGATCTTCTTCAAACTAACCTTTCTTCTAAACTAGAACTTTCTCTCCCTTTGACACTACTGACAAAGGGTCATATTCTTGGTAACTATATAATCCTTAGAACTAAAATAACACAAATTTTCTCTCCAAATAAACTCATTATCTCTCTTTGACATAAAACTCAACATTGATTAGGCTCACATACCTACTCTTGGAGCATGATTAGCTCCCCTTACCTCCATGAGATTTTCAAACATTATCTAGAATATGACTTGGTTTCATCAAGTCATCATACAAAATATTTGTGACCTATATCTTATGATCACACCTCTATTAGACTATTTATTGAACCTTGAATCTAAAAGTTAACAAAGAACACAAAACTCTCACTAAGACCAAGTATCCTTCATGCTTCTACTCACTATTTGAGTACCTCCATGAAGCCTAATGGAGTCACCTTGTCTCTCTTGAGTACTAAAACAATATACAATTAGGATATTACTATATCTCCATGTTCTTACTAGACTTCACTCCTTCATGATCCTCTTAGGCATGAATATCCCTTTTGGCTTGACCTCTTTAATCTCCATTTGAAAAGCATTTTAACTTGGTCTATTGGTCTTGCCTCCATTCATAATATGAGATGTTAGAGATAATTCTTGCCATTCCTTTGCATCTAGACTATGCTCCACCATGGCAAATAATCCTCTTGAATTTATAGATTGATCATCATTAACCCTATCTACCTTTGGTTTCCACTTGTTATCTTGTCTTCTATTTTGCATTCTAGGAGTGTCATCTTTCTTTTTTTGGATTGAGAATCCATGCTTAAATTATTTTTCAATATGACTAACATTTTGATGATTGAAACACACTATAAATTTTTATGGAAAAATACCATGAACCATACCTATTGACTGATGACTCCCCTCATATTTCCATGCATATTCATTCTTGGAGGGCCTTCTACAATGACTTGCTCTATTTCCAAATTCATTACATGAATAAAAATAGACTTTGAAAGGGTTAGCATACCTTATAATAATAGGATACCTAATATTATTATCCTTCATTATATCATAACCCTCATTAGTTGGTTTATCATTGAACTTCTTGATCACATTAGTGTTCTTATTTTGGTATTCATTGAAACCAAGGCATGCTTTATCATTAGCAATATTTTGACTACTCAGAATGTTATCTATATTATTGGCACTCTTGTAAAACCTCAAAAAGGACTTAAACTTAATTGATGCCTAATTAAATTCAAATCTTAAATAATACACTTCATTTACATACCTTACGCATTATTCTTCTTCAGCCTTTAGGTTTCTAGTCACAATCTAAAGTTGAGTCTCCACATTTTTGACTATTTCCTCTTGTTCATTGAAGTTTTTTCTCAATATTACTTCAAAAAATTTGATTTAATCTGAATATTCTTTGATAAGATACATCATCATACTATTCTTCTTCTTCTTCACCATCTTCAGTTCTTCTACAAAATTCATCAACTTAGTCTCAAAGTCCACCTCATCTCCTTCTTTATCTGAATCACTAATAACACCTCCAATCCATATGGGCTCTTATTAATTGGAATAAATTAATTCCTCATCCATGAAAATAAATTGATTTAAATCAAGACCATCACTTTAATGGTCACTCTTAGAAACACTTTTCTCACTCTCATCAGATGAGTTGAAATTTTCCTTGATGTAAAGGCTTCTTTTATTCTTAAAAAACTCTTTCTTGTCATCATACCTTTTGATATTTTCATGCTCTTATCAGACCTATAGGACATTTTATCATCATCATGACCTTCATCATACTCCTCATCATTATTTTCATTATGCTTATGAGGGTAATTTTTATCAAAGTGTCCAATCTCTCCATAATTGAAGCATTTAAAAGGTAGTTTGCCCTTGTATTTACCTGAGCCTATCTTTAACTTTATTACAAACATAGATATCAAATCCTCATCATAAATATCATATTAATAATTTAAATTGAATTTATTACCTTATGTCTTCTTCTCATTTGTCTTTTTTCTACCTTGAATGCAACTTTTTTCTTTGCAAGTCTTCCTTCACTTGTCCTTATCTCATAGGCTGTTAAGGTTCCATGAAGTCCATCCATCTCTAGATTATCTATATCTTTCATATATTCAATAGAATATACTTTAGAATCAAATTTTCAAGTTAAATATCTTAGTTTTTTTTGAATAATAGTAGACTCTTTCAATTCTTCAGCTAGGCCTCTTATGATATTTACTAGTTCATCAACCCTCGACAAGTAGGTTGCAATGGTCTCATCTTAATTCATCTTTATGCTTTCAAATTATATTATGTGGGTTTAAAACATAGCCAAAATTACCTTGGATTCTTCCTCCTAAATATTATTCAAATTTTCCATATTTCTCTAGTAGACATACAATGCATCACCTTCACAAGTTCTACCTTTGATAGGCCACACATAATACCATTCATTGCTTTTGAAATATTATCACTAGCATTCTTTCCTGCTACATCTTTACGAGGAATATAGGTGTATTATATACATATAATATTAATTTATATACATCATGGCATTTATATATCAAATATTTCCTAATCTTAAGACTCCAAAAATCATAATTGGATCCATTAAACAATGGAGCCTTACTTGTGGAGAAACCACCTTGTGCTTGGCTAGCCATCTTTGCTTGATTAAGATAGCCTTTAGGATATTAGGCCTATTTAAAATGAATTTATATGATAAAAAATTCTAGAAGTATATATAATAATAAGTGGGGGTGTTTAATTAGTTAACTTAAAACAATCCTTCAATCATAAAGCATTCATTGACATACACACATTAATCAATGCATAAACAAGCATCTACGAAAGCAAAAAATCACAATAACATAGGAGATATGTGAGAAAAAATGTTTGAGAATAAAAACCATTAAAACACTACTTTTAATATATAATATATGCCTATAATCAATGGATAAAACTTTTAGTGAGGTACCAACCCCACAAGGAGCACCAACCCCTCACTAGTCAAACACCAACTTGTAAGGAGGCTACAACCCCCTAGGTAACTCAAAACCAACTCAGATACCTTTAACATATGATCACCTTTGGATACCTTTTTATCACTCAACTAAATATGACCACATTTTTTTCTCTTCTCACTCTTTAATCTCTCTCAAATAGTCTATTAGGCCTCCTCACTCAACTAGCCCTTTCTTCAGTAGGCTTAGGTTTAATGACCTTGATTATCACCTATATAAACATAATTATATGTTCATGACATATTAAAATAATATATATTATGTTATTTAATCCATCTACTTGGTTTCCAAAACTCTATATCATTCTCTCATATCCTCAATATTTGAACTAGTCAAATTAGGCCTATTAGACCTTCTCTTTATACTTAAATCTTAATCTCACCCATATTGGTAGGCCATAAACCTACCCATACTTGTATAACCCTTTTAATATATAAATAAACATGTTTCACAAGTGAAACAATTATTACATATTTCTATCATTACCCTCAAGGTCCAAAACCCCCATTAGGCCTAATAGAGACCTAATGCAATTAGGCCTTCTCAAAGCACACATTTCACTTTGACCACCTTGGAAAACTATGAGCCTCAAAAAATGGTTGAAACAATTAAAAATGATTAAATTATAAAAATTATAATATTACATTATGTTCCAAACACCATTTGTCTCATTTCATCCCTTGAACCACATAATTAGGTCTACTCGCAATTAGGCCTTCTTACTGCCATAAAGTTTGTCTTGAATATATGATGCATACACTAAAATTTTCCATATAACCCCAAAAAAATCACATGGATAGAATATAAATTAAATAAATTTAAACATAAGTTTTATTATAATTCACCAAATAATTAAAAATAACTCAAACTTATCAACTTCATATGCTTACTCAGAACTACACATAGTCCTTAAGAACCCAATCAAAAAGCTTTAACTTTTCACAACATCATAAGATTTTTTAATGCATAAAAAAGTGTTAATATGAACCTATGAGACTTATATAACAAATTTAATATCATTTTATTATTAAAATCTATTCAAAATGACTTAGGAACAACATTCTCGCTAATACATAAAAAATTGCCTATAGCTCCAAAAACACAGTCACGAAGATTAGCATTTAAAACACCTATGTGAGCACTTTTATGAAATTAAAATGGTTTTTAATGATAATTAATCCTTAAAACATATTATTATTATTATTATTATTATATATATATTCAATATCAATATTGGTCTTACAAACCAATCTCATGTCTTCACCCTACACAGACTTCACTGTGTTAGGTAGGTCACTTTGGAGATTTTTTTTTTCTTGTATATGAGCATAATAAAAAAATATAATAAAATGGGATATGATTTATAGGTATTAAAAAATTACCCCATGAATTTTTATCCATCCCTCATCCTCTGTAGCTAATCCTTTATCTCATTCTCACTTCTACCTAGTTTTCTCACTATCTTGCTCATTAGGCTTTTTTATAGATAATCCAGATTCCATGACTGATTTATACTATTTAAGGACTGAAACCTACTAAAAACCTTACATGGACACAAAATACAAGTATCACTCATCATCCTCTGACCATTTTCATGCTTTGACTTAGTCAACCTTGCTTGAAACATAACAAATCTAAGAAATAAGAGGTTTATTGTAGCTTCCACTCACTCTTATGACAAACCAAAACCACTTAGAGAAACATAGAATAGTCATTTACATATTCAAATCATATAACTAGGTTAACCAAACCATTCTGAGCCATAACCAACAAGATCTTTCTTATCGGATCATTGTGAGGGTTTTAAGAGGGTTTTTACCAGTTTCCCTTATTAAAAATCATTCATAAAGGATTTCCCCTAAAATTTTAAAAAAAATCCTATAAATTCAATTTATAACCCTTATCCAACTTTCATGAAATTCTTTGGATCTCATGCAAAGGTTTCACATGCCAACAAGCATTAGAAAATACTTCTCAAATCTACAACACACCTTTCTATGCACAAAGAAGACCTCAACGCCAATTTTCATGATTTATACTTAAATATATGATTGAAAACATAGTAAAAACACTTAACATAACCTCTCATACCTCTATAAATTCTCTCAAGAGCTTTGACACCTTGGTAAATGAACTCGACCCCTCATTAGGCCATACTAGGTATGTTTGCTCATTAGGTCTTAAACTGAGAGTCATACTTATACCTTGATCACACCTTGAAACCTATTATACTATTATAAAAACCTAATTATTATTTAAAATGACCTCATACCTTTATCACACACTACCACCCATCATCTCACATGCCTTATAATGCTTACCTCATCATGCTACCAATCTTATGCCTTCTCATTAGGTTTTTTCATGCAAGGACTAAGCTTAAAAATTGACCTTGGAACTCATCTAAAGGCTTATTTAACTCTTGATTATGTTTATAAAAATCTATACACTCTCTCATTAATATTATGACATAATTCACCAATATTTACTAGGATTCATTCATACACCTTATCTCCAAGCTAGACTATCCTTCTCAAGACACCTTGTATGCTCCTCAAAACTAGTTCTCAATAATATTAATCCCTTGTATCTTGAACTTGAAATTAACATGTCATAAATATTAGAATAATTACTAGGTTTACTTTAAATTATCCCTCAATATATATACAAAAATTTTGCCTTCAAATTTTCTCTTCTCATAAGACTTATTTGTCACATACCATCTCACCATGCATGGTCTCAACTTTGACCTTGATAGTAATAAAATATATCTTAAATTTGACATAAATGATAAAAATAATGAATCAACATAAAAAAAATAACATACCTCAATAACTACATGATTTTAGGTAGCCCAAACACAACCTACTTAACCATCAATGTCATAACCCATTCAACTATTAATGTCACATCATGTTCAATCATCAGTATCATAACCTCTAAAATTTGATATGGTTTGAAATTAAAGAATGAGTTTTGAATGAGGCACATATTAGGCACCCATACAATTTCTCTCAAACACTCCTCCATCTCCTATCATTTCCTCTCAATTCTACCTATATCATATCCTACCATTTTAACTTCCTTATTCCCTTCCATTCTACTTATATCATATCCTTGAATCCTCTCAATTCCTCCCTTGGGCATACCCTCAATAGTGGGTGTGATTACAGCCTTTGGAAGCCTATCACCTCTAGTAGGGACCCTCTCAGTCCCCACTCTAGTTATCCCATTTATGTCTTCTATGGATCAAATTTATCTACCATCATCCCTGATAGTCCCTACCATCATGATTGGATCATACACCACAATACCTAGAGCCAACCTAAGAAAGAGGTATAATAATAAATAAAAGGTGACCCATACTTTGGCTCTATCATAAATACCTTTATTTATAGATCCACTTCATACATAGGTATTAATGACACCTCTAGACCCATTAGAAATATACTAATGATTATATCCTCAACCCCATCTCTCCCTTACCCAAGTCCCCACTAGTTTCTCCTTAAACTATCATATCTCATTCATGTTGTTGACCCATTCCTATGGGTAATCCCACCTCAAGTGAACCTCATACAAGAATAACGGTAAGATCAAATATTCCCATGGGACTCCCCTTTTATTTTCCTCTTTTTCCCCCATACCCCCTCTACCTCCAATCCTTTACTCTTTCACTCCTTTCACTTCCTCCATCTCCCCTCTACCTCATCCTCTATCCTTCACCATCCTTTCAGCCACACCTCCTTCACCCCAAATAACCTGAGGGATTGTCCCAAGATCACATGCACCACAAATGGATGTCCAATGTGACCCAAACATAAAGTGGAGTTTTGAAACATCCACCAGAATCACCAATAGGATGTTTACTTAGAGATTCATATAGGATGGGGGCCCAATGATATGGTAGACCTATCAAGTTCTATTTTCCCTCACCAAGGTGAAGATTACTAATAAAGAAGAGAATATGGTTGAGTACCCATTGTCCATCCTCTAAGATACATAGGAAATGTCTAATAACCAATTCAAGGAAATTTAGAGCCAAGTATGGACTCTCAAGGCCCAAGTGAAGAGTATGTTCCTTGTCAAACTAGTCAAGTAGGTAAAGGACTACTTCTTACTACTTTTATCAATCCTTGGTAAATTAGTGGGTATTTAGGCTAAGATTGATGTAATTATATAGTGGGTGTATACATATATGGCTAGTATCATATAAATATATGAGAAGTATCAAAATATATAGGTAGAGGTCAACAAATGAATGTTCTTAGAGCTCAAACTAATTCCAACCTTAGATTTGGGTTATACCAAACTTATGCCAAGAACATGAGAGTGTTGATGGAGGAATAACTAGCCTTGGCCTAAACTATAATATAACCCTTTAAATATGGTGAGAAGAAGATATTGACCTAATTTAAGGAGGTCAATATCTCTATTTTATTCTACCTAGATAGCACTTTACTCGACCAAGGGGAATTCATAGTCCATCTATGTCAATTCAACTAGGTTATGCAAGGAGTGTCCAAGGTGAACCATAGAGGATCCTAGATAGTGATAAACTTGTAAACTCAGTCCACTAAGAGCATCAACCAAGTATTTGGATTCCATTCCTTAATGTAATTAACTTTTCATATCTACTAGAGAATGGTAGCTTAGGCAGAGGTGATATTTAGGGAGCCTCCAATGAACTTGGCTAAGTTAGACAAGGATTTTAACCTTATGGTAGTTTCACTAGAAATCAGGACTTCCCTATTGAATTATTTATGAGTTGACCCCTCTCAGTTTCCTATGCATGTATATTAGTGGTCCCCCATAAATCTATATAAAGTTTTTTGGTATTTATTTTCATTTAAATTTTGAAATATAGTTGTAAATGTAATGAGTGGACATCATAGCCTATGATGGGATCCTCATGTTTTTTGGTGGTGAGCCCTAATTCTTATCTATTTGTATAAGAGACATACTGTATTCTAGGGTCAACCACAAAATGCTTCAAAATTTTGTTGGAATATTTATAGGATTTCACCTACATTTCCTTCTTCACTCTAGACTATAATAGTAGTTTATATTGATTATTGTAGAAAATTTTCACTCTTTTAATGAATACAATATCTACTTTTTATAAAAATGTCTCTTCTATTTTTAATTTTATTTTATCTTCATGTTTAAATGATAAAAAGTGCTAGGTTAATTAGATTAATACTTTGTCACTTTATATATGTGTCGATTATGATGTGCTTGGTTATTATAATCTCGATGTGAGTTATTTCATTTCTCTTTTGGTAGTGTTAGTAATTTGTGTGATGAAATGAAAATTATCATATTGAATTTATGTGTTTTAAAAAATAAACCCCTACTATTAATATTTAGTAGGAATTCACATTTAATGGATACTCCCAGTTCCCTTAGACTCTCCCCACTATATATTCTTGGAGGTAAAACTTTAGTGAAACTCAGTCTATAATGTTATAACTATGGTAGTGTCACTTGGTTCAAGGACCATTACATTGATCTCATTTTAGACCTTGAGGCTTCTCTTTTCTACCTTACCCTTCCCTCTCTTTTATGTTCATTTAGTATTTTTAAAATGCTCCTTTCCCCTTGTGTTTATAAATAATAAACCCAACACTCAAAGTATTCATATATATATATATATATATATATATATATATATATATATATATATCTATGTGAAGTATAACATATTGAACTTCTAGTGGTAATAACTCATCTCTTGGAGACTATTCATGTAAACTTTGTTTTTGAAGTCCAATACTTGCAGTCATGCCCTAGGCTAATTTTAGATCAATCCTAAAATGGAAGATAATTTTTTTTAGTTGTCCTTACCTTCCCCTTCTAAAAGAATGCCCAGTCTCATGGGTGTTTCCTAGTAAGGAGAAGATTATAGTAAACAATAATTGGCACTAGATATTTCCTAGTAAGGAGTGCCAGATATTTCATGATTATTTTTAATTTTATCTCATTTAATGAATATGATAAGTTTAGTTTTTTGGTAACAATATGTTAATTATTATTTGAGTTCATAGCATCTTAAAGACTAGTTCACCTATTACTAGGGTTAGGTCCCATCAAGGTAGAATGGTAATTTACCTTGATTTTCCATAGAAAACCTAGACCTACCATGATTCATGCCAACTCCTCTTTGTAACCTATCCCAAGTGCACAACCCAAGATGGCTTGGTTAGTTGGCTCATCCATTAACATCCTGGGAGTCATCCTTGATATAGCTAGGAACATTAAGATGTATCTTCCTCATTTCACCCTTGGTGTAGGATGAATCTTAGAGGAACACATAAAATCCTATAATATTTCTCTCAAACTCTTGAATTTAGAACATTAGGATGTGGCATGCATGCTATTCTTTTTTAATCTAATGAACTCTACCTATGACAGGTTCCTATACCTTCATGAAGACTCTATATCAAGTTGGAACTATATTATCTCTACTTTCCTCACCTAATTTATCCAAATAATAGATCTTAGCATCCTATATTAGCAATTCACTTGTATCAAGAAGGATCCTAATGAGCCTATTATAAATTTTAATGTTAAGTTCCAACAGATGTATAGATAGGTAATTGTGGTCTACCAACCCAATCTCCAACTAGAACTTGAAATGTAAAATAATGCCCTAGACCCTTGGACAACCACGTTCTTGATAAGATACACATCTATAATAGACATATCCTTAACATATGAAGGGGCCGTCAAAGTGTGTAGGCAAATGAATCCCCAAGGATACACCATGACCCCCATTCTTGATATGCTACCATAAATGCCTACATTAAATTTCTTACCTGGCATCAACTAGAATGCACCTATGCCTCATCCATTCCCTAATATGTGTCAGCTCCCACTAGGTCATCCCACTTCAAACTAACAATTGGGTTTACTAAACCCAGGGGATCTATATATGATTCCTTAGAATCAACATCATGTGATGTTAAATATGGCTAATAATACCCATACCATGCCTCAAGGGTCCACTAAAACTAAACTATATTCCATTTAATGAATGATATAAAATATCAATAATGGCTTCCTAGGGATGCAAAGATAGATGAGTAAATCTAACATATAAATCTATAACAATAATTTTATGTATCAAGTCTAAATAGAATCTACAATGATACTCACAATCCCACATAACCTTCACTCAATAGGCTCCTTGAGATCAATATCTTTGAGATAACCTTACCCAATAGGTTTTGAGTGCACAACATAGCAACACATGGAGACATGGATTAAAAATAGTTTGGTTCTACTTTTAAAATCTTCCAATAAGAAATGGAAGTATACAAGGTAGTTCTCAATCATCTATAATCCTCAAAGTTGGGTAGAATCCCTAATACCGCTATGGTATTTGAATGATTATATTTCCCTATCCAAGAATAAAATGAGACATAAGAAGGTATTAATTAGGTGCATTCATTTTATAAATTCCAAAGGATAAACTATGCCCTTAGGAGAAGGCATAAATAATATCCCATTACTAACTTGACCCCCACAAATAATGGTGTAACCCCACTAGACCAAAATGCTAAGAATGATCCTCCACCTATAATACCTCAAGAGCCTATGATACCTATGGAAACACTACCAGTAAAAATCAGATGGGGTTACAACATAGTAAATGATATGAATAAAATCAAGGCTAACATTACCCCTTACGATCTTGCCCAAATCACAAAGCAACAGGACTTTTTGTTAAAGTTTTTGACTCAAAATATGACCCTACAAGCCCAATGAAAATTGAGAGGAGAACAAACCAAAGTACTTATATAAAATAATAATATGGAGGATTCCCCATTCCTTTTAATTATCTAGTTATTTATAAATAATCTACATAACTTCTTAGTAGATTCTAGATCTTTAGTGCATGTGATGTTGACAGGCATATGCAAGAAACTTGGTCTATCCCCCATAAAATTAGAAAAGGTAGTGGTCCAATTGGATAAGTTAGAGGTAAAATTGATATGCTAGTTATTAAAAATCCACCTCTATTTATAATCTAAACCTATGATTCAATATTTTATAGACATTCAAGTGGTTAACATCCTAGAAACCTATAGTATGCTCCTTAGTAGAGATTGGTACAAACCCCTGAATGGGTATATGGCCACATATTTATCACATATATGGATACCATGGATAAGAGTATCCATCCAAATAAAAGTGGATAGATAACCACACATGTAACACATTCTCACTTAATACAACACTATTAATGAGAAGATATAGCTAGTTTATTTGGACCTAGGCATCTACATGCTAAGCACCAAGCCTTCAAAAAACCAAACTAGTCATAACCTAGGTCAACTTGGCCTATGGTCTATTTAAGTAGAAAAATATCACTTCAAATAAGGTAATGGATCCAATTTTTTTATTATATATCCCTTAGGGATGAAACATTTAACAACCTATAGACTATAGTACCCTTGCATAAATAACTTGGTAGAATACAAATCTCTAATCCTAGGATTGCAATTTGCATTGAGACATTATAAAAATGAACTAAGAGTATTTAATTACTCTAAAATGGTAGGAAAACAAATCAAAAATAAGTTTTAATGTGAACTATCATACCTTAAAAGGTATAAATAAATATCTTAGGACCTAATTAATATGTTCAATGTATTCAATATCATCCCTATTCGATGGGAGTAAAACCATGTAGTAGAATCACTAGCTTCAATTGAAACAAACTTAACACCTCTAAATGACACTAAGCTACAAGATTTATCTATAGAACTCATCCCTTGTCCTTCCATCCTACATAATGTGAATAACTTATAGGTCTTTAAAGATGACCAGAAAACAATCTACTTCCTCGATAATGAGGGGATATTTGAGGCCAAAATCATAGATGAAAAGGATAAAGACAACATTGGGATTGAGTTGGATAAGGATGAGATCCAAAAAACTCATGGGAATAGGAACCTGTTGATGCTTCCAATTATTCCACAAAGTGTTCTTTAGTGTTGATAAACACTTATCATTATAGGAATACAAGAATCCAAGGCATGATTTGTAGTTTGTGACAAGTAGTGTGTCTATGATGGAATATTCAATAAAGTATGAGAGTTTCCCATAGAATTTGTTTGATTTGGTGGTTGGGAGCTAGGGTCTAAGTCTTTGTAGTCTTGTAGTCTTCTTGGTCAAGATTTATAACTCTAAGCTAATCTAAGTGAATAATTATAGTGATCTTTAAACTAAAGTGACCATTGATTAAAAAAAAGAAAAAGGTAGGACAAGGCAAAGAAGAAACATGATTGGAATCATTAGTCTCAAACATAATGACAAAGATCTATTCAATTTGATCATACATTTAACTAATAGTGATGTAACATACCATAAGCCAAAGCTTCATAAAAAATTAGGAAAGATTAAAATGAAAATATAAAGATCATGAGTAAAATTCAAGATTACTTAAATATTTTTCTATGTTAATCTTAATTTAATAAGAACATTCAAATGCAGAGCAAATAAAATGAAGTAAACTTAGAATCCTTCAACTAGTCTATCACATCACAAACTAGAAACCTCATGAACATGAAATATAGCTCATCTATCTAAGAACCATCCAAATCTAAGAAATCCACCTATAATTGAGAGAAAGAAGAAACAATATAACACAACACTATATAATCTATGTATAATTCCAATTGTATTAATTTCTCTAGTATAAAATTTCTCAAAATCCCTCCCTTTACAAATGGTAATGCTTGGATATTTATAGAAGACATAGGTAGTGTACTATTCATATTTCTATCAAACTTTTACAAGAGATAAGGATATCTATCCTTTTACAAAGAACTATATAATACATATGGTCATTAGGCACCTATTATATCAAAATACTAATATATGATAACAAACTAGCATATATAGTTTACAAAAGAATAATCTTGACTTTGCTCTTGGGTCGGTGGGCCCCCTTGATCACTTAGGCTAAAGGAAGTATTTCACCATGGTGTATTGTTCTTTGATTAACTTAAAATACACTATGAGCTTCATTATACTCTCTTATTCTTGTTTAACTAATGTACCATATTCTTTGTCACTTCTGATGGTAACCTCTTGTAAGCACCTTACTTCTACTATCTACTCTCCTATGGCAAAGAAGACATTAAGGACCTTTAAATTATCTTTATTGGATTGGCCTTGGTTTTCATCCTTGATTCCTTAGATGAAATATTGGACTCCATGCAAGAGTTACATGTCATACATTAGTTTGGTTTTAGTAGGTTAAGAAGGGGTCACCAACAAGGTTCTTAGTAACTTCTCAATTTTATTCACCATGTCCTTATCTTCCTTTATGAACTCATTAGCCTTGCTGTAAAATGAACTAAATTCTTATATTTGATCCACTAGGGTCCCTTGAATGGAATTTAATTTCCTTTCTTTAATTATCTTGAAATCTAGGGGCTACTTGGTGATGTGTACATTGATCAACCTTGTCAATTGGTATTTGGTTTCTTGTCATTGTTGTATCAATGTTTTTTCTTTTTTGGCTTGAATTTCTAAGGTATTAAGCCTGAGTTTGATGGCTTATAATAATTCAAAGGAATCAAGGAGGTACTTATTTAACATCTTCAGTAGGTCCTCTAGAATTTATAGTGAGACTTAGGCCTCTAATTCATTCTTCTCTTTCTCTAAGTTTAAGATTCTTTTCTTCATTCCTTGAATTCCCACCATGGCCATTGCTTATTGGGCACCCCACAAAATTGTAGTAGATTCTTGATGAATGGGGTGCTCCCTTGCTACTTGGCCTTGGATTGGAGTGAGTCATACAAATGGTTCCACTCTTTGGAGAGTGATTTCTTTAGTTCTAATAGTTACTTTCTTTGTAGTAACCTTCTCTAGTGTAGTTGTATCAAGGTTAAATTATACCTTGGGATTTTATTCTGAAAGCTTTAAAGCTTCTAGTTTTTTTATACTAGCCCCTCTTGATTGCCCTGATTCTTCTATTTTGTTGTTACTCTCTTTAAAAACTTCAATCATTCTCCTCTCACCTTTCTCCTTCATAAGCTCTAAGGTCTAGGGTTAGACTTCAACATTGGTAGTACTAGTCAAATCCTGTGAATGCATCTGAGAGGGTATCTTTTAGAACTTCCCATAGATGAACTAGTCAGGGATGATAGGTCCATGTATGGGAAATTCATCACTAAACAAGTTCACCTCACTTGTTGGATTAATCCACTTGGGTTTCTTGGAGGCTTTAGGAACCAAAGCAATATCTATCTCCCTCTTTCTTTTGGCCATAGGGACCAAATTTTAGGAAACTCCTTTGCCTTTGACTATCTCTTTAGCTACTTGGGGACTCTCAATTAATGCCACCTCAACTGTGGCATTTAATTCTTTATATCCTTCTTTATCTAGCCCATATGCATCTCCAAGTTCTTTAAAGACTTCTTCCACTATTTCATAAGGTTCCAAGGCAATTGTGTTAAGGTATTCCATAGGGGAAGGGGGTCTTTGAGGTAAATCTTAGGTAGAGGGTCCCTCTCTTGGCCTATGTTCTATCTTGTATTTAGTACTTCCTTCAATTTTGGGCACTTTTTGCTGAGGTGGTTGTTGCTGCTGAGGTGGACCTTGAGGAACTTATGGTGGACCTAAAGGTGCACTTGAAGTAGAAGGTAGGAAATGATATTTCAAGGGATTCATTTTCCATCTTTCTCCTAATGGTTTTTATTCCCTCAGTAATCTATGTTCAAGCTTAAATCCATGTTGTTTGAACCTAGCCAACACTTCCCCAAAGTTGGTTGCCTTTGTGTATAAGTAGTGATATGGACCCAATTGATGTTCATAAGGTACCTTAGATAGTTGTTTAGATTGTATATGGGAGAGCACATTTCCCTTTGGATCCCATGTCTTGAGGTCATCTAGTTAGAAGTATAATGCATCTTTAACCCTTGCTAAGATCTCTAGTTGCTTCCATCCATGTATCATTGTCTTCCCAAATATATATATGAAGAAATGTAGGATTCATTTCTTCTTCTCTCTGCATACATGGTCTATACCATGAAGGAGTCGATGAGCTATCTCTCACTCAGCCAACTTGATTGGGACATGCACTAGTAGTCTATAGTGTTGAGTCTAGAAACTTTAAATTTTGATGACTATATAATTAGGATAGATCCGTATGTCACCAATAGGTTCTACACACTACCTGATGAGGGGGGGAACCCTGAGCAATGAACTTCTAGTAATTATCCTAACTAGAGTGGGATATATGTAGTTTTAAATAAATAGCATGTGATCTCTATACTTGAATATGTGAAATTTGGAGTAATGGTGAGAAATGGTAATCTTGTTATGAGGTGAAAAATTCCTAATTATAGGGAAGTAGGTTAAGCCATGAAGGAATCCAAAAAGTAAGACATCATTGTGAATAACTAGCTTGTCTTCCTTTTAATATTTAACTATCTCCCTAGATGGATACTTATCATGTCTCTAATAGGTAGAGTTAGCTTCTCTTCTATCATGAAATAGACATAGGAGATCCACCTAGGGTCAACATAGGATGTGATTTATACTCCAGAAGCCTTATTCAACAATGTCATGATGATTCTAATCCCTTCCTTGAATTTTACAATTGGTATTTTACCATCATGGTTTCTCATTACATGAGTTCCTCTATCTATCTATGGTCTTAAGATATTATCTAAGTCATTATTATTGGTCCATTCCTTGATTATATGGAGGTTTATATGAGACTTGAGAAGCTTACAGTAGCCTTTAAAAGCTACTGGAGCTATATAAGTAACCCTCTTTTATGTACCTTCTTTCACTATCCAATCTCCATCTAATCTATATTCAATGAACATAGGAGCTAGGATAACGATACAATGGAGTACCTCTAGTTTTGTAGTTATGAGGTGAAACCCAAACATCTAAATTGATACCAAATCTTTGGGCTCCTTTAAACTATTGTAATTTGTTACTCATTTGGGGCTAAGGGTTGTAAGAGGTCAATTATAAAGAAGATTTTAGACCAATTTTTCATACCATTGTTTAAGGCTCTCACATCCAATTATGTATCCTTATAATGTATCCCTTTATAATTTGTAGATGAAT
This sequence comes from Torreya grandis, assembly GCA_037957365.1. NCBI lineage: Eukaryota > Viridiplantae > Streptophyta > Pinopsida > Cupressales > Taxaceae > Torreya > Torreya grandis. Next base: position 187,393 of record JARHVA010006030.1, read on the forward strand.
AAACCTTGACTTTATCTCTCCATTTTTGTCTAGCAGTGGCCATGTTCCTCTAATTGGTTAATTTCCCTTAGACTGTGTGATCTTGTTGAGTGTGTTTAGCTCTTCTCAAGGTGATTTTTAGTTATTTTGAATGCAATTACGATTCAATTAGGAAATAATTAGGGATTTATGTTAGAAAACTAGGGTTTTTCATAGCTTTAATGGTGGAGGTGGTTAATTCATAAATTCACTCATGTTACCCCCATGAAATTCCTTTCATAAGAACGCCATTAGTCTTTCAAAAGTTTCCTTCATTTTAAAACATTGGATTGGATATGTGAGAGAGTGTGATCCATTGATCTCAATCTCTAAAGTCTTTTCTGATTGGTTACCTTTGTTATGATTTATCCTCATTAAAAATTCTTTGACTATTTAATACTATTAGATCAAATCCTATGATGAAGCATGGACCATTGAATCTGCAAAGATGAAAATGAGTTAACAAGCTTCAAGCTTAATAAAAACTTAGGTTAAAAGTATATTACTAAGTTCTCATGTTAAAAAAGCAAAGGGTCCATTTAAAGGGTCAAGAAATACATCCCTTTGCTAGGCTAAAAGTTTAGACTATCTTAAATTTTATTTCCTCATGAACGTCAAAAACATTATCACAAACATCAAATGATGGGTGCAAAGATATCAAATTTAAGCTCATATAATGTACTTAAAGAGCTTAAAATTAAGCCTTATGGTCATATTGTGTTGAAAAACATATTGTTATTTAAGTTGAAATCATGCTCTTTAGGTCATATGTCTATGTATTCAGGCTATGTGATCCCTTATGTCCTTTTTGATTGGTTGCTTAAACTTTGATTCAGTCAAAAGCCTTTGGCCATTTCACATCATCAAATCAAATCCTATGATGAATCATGGACTATCAGATCTACAAAGATACACATAACTTTATGAAATTTGAGCTTTGATATGACTTAGGTTAAAAGTATGTTTCCTAAGTTCATTTATGTTAAAAAAATACATGAGGTTATTTTAAGGGTTGAGAAATACATCCCTTTACTAGGCCTCAAGGTTATACTACATTGAAAAGTATTTAATGATTTTGCACTGTTAGATTGGATCTATGAGCAAGCATGAGTTTTTTATTGTGATCTGTGTACTCATCAATGATTGGTTCCTGTAAAGAGAAAATGTTATGATTAGGCATAAAACAAGGAACCTAGAAAGAATTAATGTAGTTTCCTTTAAATTTTTTCTAAAGGGTCACTTTCTCAGGAAAGTTTCTTAACCAATTAGTTTGAAGGGTAGGTTTCAATAAAAAGCTGAAGGGTTGATTAATTTTACACAAAATATCTGTATGAAATAGTGATTGAAACAATTTCTCCAAAGGGCACTTTCTACCAAAGTGGATCGAGACAATTTTTTTGAAGGGACATTTCAAGAAACTCTGAAGGGTTACTTCAAGAAAGTGAATCAAAGTTAGGATTTCAAAGGGTATTTTGGGGTTTAGGTGGGTATATTTAATTGCATTTGATTCACACCATCTAATTAGATATCTGAGATAGCAAGAGCCATTAGATCTACAAAGATGCCCAAAGTTTAAACAAGTAATAAGTCATGAGTATTTGAGAGACAAGTAACTAATAAAAAAGACACCAAAGTAGGAGGGGTTAAGAAACCCAAATAGGTAATGGTTTGACCAAAGAAAACCTAACTAAGTAATGAACCAATGAAAACCTAATTAAATCTAGATACTTATAAACTTTTCATAAGTTGAGTTGTTTGGGAAACCTGAACAAGTTTTCGCTCTAACTTTTGAATTCAAAAGTTAGGGTTTTATTCATAAAATACCTAGCCTTCTTTATTATACCTAAAATTCCATCTTTAAAGATAAACCATTATCAATTTTAGTCCAAAAACATAATCATTATCATTAATCATGTATAAATCATATCCCTTTCAAGTGGATGATGTTCAGATTCTAAAAAATATAACATATTCAAGAAAGATTTCAAGGTTTATATGTTTTTAAACATTCATAAGGGTCCCCCATTTGTAAAATCAAGATAATATAGGGTATGTTTATCCAACAAATTGTGAATCACAAGAGAAACATAACAATATGTTAGAACCTAGGGCTCTGGTTTAGACCAATAGATAAGTATTTCATACATTAGTTCCATAACATTATCTAAATCAAACCATAATTAGGATAAACCTCACATGTGTAAAATTCAAACTCAAAATGTTGAAACACAAAAATGTAGTGTGCTCTGATTCCACTTATAATTTGTCATGCAACTTTGGAAGACAACATCTAGGTCATACCTTTGGTCATTACAATTGACTTGGAACATTTTGGATATTTATTGAGAATAGTTGCTCTTTGTTCAAGGAAGGCTTGGGAATTTCTCTACTTATAGCTAGACATCCATAGCCCTGATAGAGATACCTTTGGTTCCACTCAAGGCCTTTCTCCACTACCAACCAGATATTGATAACCCTGGTAAAGGTTACTAGAATCACCTATACTTCTATTTCCATAGATTTTACAATAGGTTTCTTCCTTTTTTTATTTATTAGGTCTTTTAATAAAGATTGGGAACCAATATATCCACGTTTTAGGGATTTTTCAAGTGTTTAATTCTTGGGGTAATAACTTTTAATTATAACCTCTATCCTAGACAAGGATGTGTTTTAAGTGCTAGCATGAAATGTGCCTCAACAACCTAAATTTTATTATAACACATATGATTCTTATTTTAACCAAACCTTAATTTAAGATTATGATTAATAATTGTCATGATAATTAACTTCTATATCAATCCACACCATTTTCTTTATTTTTATCATGATGCTTTGTGACAACCTATGTTTACCATTGTAAGATTTATATTCCAATTTCAAGCTACTATAATTTTGAGAAATCTATGAAATTTTGAGCAAAAAACTATCCATAGGAATTATTGGAAACAAAATATCACAACCAATTAAAATAAAAAAAACACAAAGCACACACACAATAAAAATCACAAACAAGAAGCAAACAAATATATACAATCAAAGCAAGAAAGGAAAGTAGGAAAAGAAACTAACTAGTCTACCTACTCTAATATAACTACCTTACAATTTTCACTCCATGAAGACTCTTGGTGGAGTAGTAGAAAATGAATTCTTGAGATACTACCCATTGGTAGGAAAGGTGAACTCTACTCCTTGGAGGTCTTTCAGCTTAAAGTGTTGTTTCCCAATGTCTCTACAATTTGATATGGCCCAATCCACAAAGGTGTGAATTTTCCATGCTTCCCTTTTAGATCTGAAGCTTTATCCTAGAGGAGGACTAATTCTCCTTTCCTAAACACTTTTATTTTGGATCCTTTATCAAAACACATTTTCACTATTACTTGATGCCTGCTAAAGTTAGCAAAGGCTTTATCTCTGGCATCTTCCATTTGAACAATATCTAGCAACCTTGAGCTAGCAAGTTCTTGATTTTATTCCATGTACTCCTGCATGAAGTTAAATGTGGGAAACTTGAGGGTAATAGGGAATATATGTTCTTTGTCATACACTAGTAAGAATGTTAAAGCCTTCAGAGCCTACTTGATTTTGATTATATCTGTCCATAATGCAAACTTCAGGAGCTTATGCCATGTTCTAGGTTTGTCTTTTGTATACTTCTTGATAGCCTTCATCAAATTATTATTTCTAAATTTGGAGACTATATTACCTTGGGAATAATGATTGGATTCAAAATTTAGAGTGATTCCATTGTAATATGCCCATTTAGTCATCTCAATAAAAGTGAAGGCAGATCCATTATCAAAGAACAAAGAGACTGGGGTTCCAAATCTTGTGCAAATGTTTTCTTCCATGAATTTAATTACCTCTTCTATCCTAAAATGTTTGGTGGAAATATATTCCCTCCACCTTGTACAATAGTTACTATAATTAAGGAAAAATTTATGGCCTTAAAAATAATTGGGGTTGATCACTCCTACAAAGTCTAGCCCCCATTATGCAAAGGATTTGTTAACTATCATGGGTTATAAAGGCATGGCTGCCTTTGGCTCTTTTGTGTTGAATATCTAGCATTCATGTCACTCCCTCACATGCTTGTGAGCATATTTGAAGAGGGAAGGTTAATATTACAAAGCTCTAAGAATATTGTGAGCTATGGCTCTTCTTGAAGGGTGTCCACTTCCTAGCTTCTCATGGAAGGTAGTCATGATTTGAGCTACTTATTCTTTGGATACACATCTTAAATAAATTATATCAAAGTTCATTCTATACAAGACTCCATTATTGATGAGGTAATGATTTATTTTGATTCTCAAGGCTCTCCTTTTCTCTCTTCTAAGTCCTGGGGGACAAACACCATTGATAAGCAAGTGGATGATAGAATCATACCACTCATTTGGTTAGAAGCTTTACTAGTCAACTTTCATGACATGGAGATTGGGGTTTACATTGGAAATAATTTGAACTAAGCCTTAGCATCTTAATAACTTAGAAATATTCATTTTGATGTCATACTCTTGCATAACTGACATCCATTTGCCTCTCCTTTCTCCAAGCTCATTTTGACTCATCATGAGTTTTGTAGCTAGGTCTAACAACATAGCATGTAACTTATTCCTAAGGATATAATGCTTGAATTTATTAACTGATTTCACCAATACATAAACTTTCTTGTCAATCATATAATAGTTTACTTTAACATTCTTGAAATTGGTACTCATGAAAGCTATGGGATGATCATTCCCATCAAGTTTTTGAGTTATTACTATAGCCATAGTATGCTTAGAAGTAAATGAATACATATAGAAATCCTTTGAGAAGTTATGACTTATGAGGACTGGATATTTAGTGATTTCCTTATTAATATCAACAAAATCCTTCTTGGATTCATCATTCCAAGAGATCTTGGCATCCTTATTTAGCATGTCATTCAAAGGCTTAACAATTTCAACAAAGCTTGAGATGAACTTTACTACAAATTTAATTCTCCCAAAGAATTAATTAAGCTCTTTTATACTATTAGGTAACTCAATTTTGTAGATGGCTTCCACTCTATTAGGATCTATGGTAATCCCTTGCTTGGTGATAATATGGCTTATTAGTTTCCCCTTTATGACACAAAATATACTCTTCTTTGGGTTGAGGGAAATGCCATATCCTCTGCACCTTTCAAACACTTTTTGTAAGTGCATGAAGTGATCCTCTCTATTCTTGGATAAAAATATCAAATAATCCATATAGATGATGATACATTTGCTTATTAGACCTTCGAAAGCATGGTCCATGGCCCTTTGAAATGTTTCTCCTACATTGATAAGCCCAAAGAGCATCCTCTTGTAGGCATAGGTTCTCCACTTGGTCATGAAATTTGTCTTCATCTTATCCTCTTTGTCAACCATCACTTGGTTATACCCTAAGAATCCATCCAAGAAGGACATCATATCTAACCCTAAAATAACTTGTATAACTTGGTTTAAAGAAGGTAGAGGATAGTTGTCCTTTTTAGAAGATTTTTTTAAGTTCATAAATTCAATACATAATCTAATCTCCCCATTATTATTTCTTACTAGGAATAAGTTTTCAACCTAATTGGAGTGTTTAATAAGAAAGACAATCCTTAAATCCAATAGTTTCTTGACCTCTTTATAGATCATAGGCTTTAAAATAGGATTGACTAGCCTTTGCTTTTGATTGAAAGGCTTGCATTTTTATTTGAGAGGTATTGTATGAGTTATGAACCTTGGGTCAAATATCTTCAATTCTTCATAAGACCAAGCAATGACATATTTTTACTTTGTGAGAAATCTCTTGCTTTCTTATTCTTTATTTTAGTGCATGATTTCCCTATGTTGATAGGTTGAGGTTGGTCTTGTGGATCAAGATCTACTAGCTGGTAGTCTTTTCCACTCACTTTAGGTACCTTAGGTATCTCTGTAAGCTCATCATGATCAAAAAACCTCTCTAAATATATCATCCCTTTAGGTATCTTATTATCAATAAGATGGATGATCTTACCATTAGGCTCCTTTTTAGGAGAGCTTTCATCTACTTCATCAATGATATGGGATTTAAAGGCCCTAGAGTTGGTCAAGAAATTGATGATCTACTGATCATCATTGAAAACCTAGAAGTGATTGATATTATTAGGGACTAATAAGCAAGGTACCAACTCAATGTTGAAGTTAAGGGAATCTTGATTTAGTATGAGGTTGGTTGCAATAAAAGCAACCTCATCAGTAGCCTTGTTTTCTTCCCTTGGAATAGATAAGATGTTGAAGGCATAAAAATATTCAATAAAATCCCATACCTTAAACTTATATCAACTCGAGTAAGATAAATTGCACTCACATTTTATTCTCACTTGGATGACCACAAGTTTAGAGTCCCCATAGACCATAAACTCTTTGAATTTATGCTTGATGGCAAGCTATAGTATAAGAATACAAGCTTCATACTAAGCTAAGTTATTAGTGCAAGGAAATTACAACCTATAAGATGCATGGTAGTGTTTTTTTGTAGGTTCTACTAATATAATGCCAGATCCTCATCCTAATTTTCATATGGCTCCATCAACATGTAACTTCCATAATCCAGGTTTTGGAGGATGCATTTTAGAATCTATATTTTGTGCAATTTTTAAGGTGAAGATTCCAAGATTATAATCAAATAAGTTTACCCTTTCAATAGTTGTATTATACTTAGTTCTCATATGCTTCATCATTGACTATCTCTCAACTCTTATCTAATTAGGAACACCCTTCCATGGCAACCACAAGTGAGAACAGTTAATGGACATGTACCTATTCAAAGCTTTGGTCCATTCCCTACTTAGAAGTAACCCATAAGCACTAGATATGTCTACTACTTGAATGACATTAAAATATTGAACTCTAGGTTCACTTGCCAATTGAATATGCACATTAAGCATCTCTCCAATGAATTTGAATTATGATTTATCTAGTTGTGTGACTATTCAGTCTGACTTGATTGGGTTTAGCCCAAGTTATTCACAAATTATAGCAGGCATGATATTAGTAAAAGCTCCTAAATTTAGGAGATAATTATGGACATTATTACCAAACACTATGACTGTGAGTAAAAAGGGTGGAGACTCTACTTTTTCCACTTGAATAGTTACATTGGCAGTATCATTTTTGGGTGGCTTTCTAGGTTTCTTGGATAAGGATTCTAAGAGAAGGTCTCTTTGATTAGCTATCTGTGTCACCTCATGTAGAGTGATGTTTTCTTTGATCTTATTCATGTATTCCACTATGTTATAACTAGTCTTATTCAAAGGTTCAACCATAGGCTTAAAAGAACTACCTTTGGGTGGCTCAAGATCATTTCTTGAAGAAGTGTCTGAAGGAGTACCATAGTTATTGGGAGAAGTAAAAGTAGTCAAGGGCTATATTTTCTCCCTATTTATTAGAGGGTAAGTATTTAAGAAGTATTTAAATGCTTGGATTTATTTAGGGATATTTTTAGGTTCATTATCTTCTTAAAAATGAAATTGAAAGGTCTCCACCATGTGCACTTGATCAGATGCTTTAGATCTAGAAGTGTTAGTAGTATTATCTTTATTAGGGATAACTTCAAAGCTGTCCATATCTTCTTTTAAGGCCTAAAAATATTTACAAAATTTAATAAAATCTATCTCACCATGCTTTGAGGTAGCATGCACTCTACAATAATCAGGTAATGCAATGTTTGTGAGATTGATGTCCATAGTCTTCTTACCAGAAGAAGACGGCTCATTGGCTTTGTTGCTATTAAATAAGCTATCATTATGGAATCTACTTCTACTCCTATTGAAATTTTGGAAGGTGAAGCTCCTTTCAGAGCCATTGTTAGCATTACCAACTTACTTTTGTAATTGCAAGAAGTTTGTGTTGAGCTTCTAGACCATTTTTAATATAGACTCGTTTTTACTCTTAAGAGTCTTAAAAACTTAAGCTTGATTATTTTTACTAGTGTTGACTAGTATTATAGCCTTTTGACCATTTATTTGAGATCTATTGGTAGTTTTTAGACCTAAGAAACCTAATTTCTGATTGGGAATAACATGACTTGTAGGCTAGATAGTTAGAGTTGGTATTAGAGATGGAGCATTCTAGTTATTAGCTAGGAAAATTTTTAAGGTTAGCATCTATGGGTTGATATTTGGAATAGTGTAAGCCATTTTCCCTTGAGGTTACATTGGTCACTAATGACCACTACTTCTGACTAAGCTTGAGCTAATGTGGCAATAGCCAGAAGGGTTCTCTTCAAAAACATAGAAGTCATGGGATCCATAGTATCTTTGTATATTTATAAGGCTAAAGGTTCATTAGGCTTGTAAGGATATATGGTTTTGTTGAAAAAAAATTTAAATCTGGCATTAAAACACCTGATAGGGTCACTTATATCTCTCTTGATGGTAGTAAACTAATGATATATGACACAAGGGCTAATGATATTCCCAAATTGATCAATAAAGATGGTTTCAAAGTTATTCCAAGAAGTGATGTAATCATTAGGCAGGTTCAAGAACCACTCATATGTAGCATATTTGAATGTAAAATGGAATAACCTATAAGCTACATCCTCATGAATGAAATTTAAGATACTTAAAGCATATTTAAAGGACTTGACATGTTCCTTGGTAGTGACCAAACCAATTAGACTAAAAATAGACAAATATTTCTCGATATTTCATGGTAAATCATGTATTATACTTGGAAAATTACTAGGATAAATCCCAAGCCAAGATATATCTAGTTAAAGATTGAATGTAGAGATTCCTTGAAGGGTTGAGGATGGTAAAGACTTCTGATGTCTATGCCTTCCTTTATCCTTTCTATCCCATTAATGTGTCTCAATTTAAAGTAAAGGTTCCCTAGTTTTCAAATGATATCTAGTCCTAATTTTGAGTAATTCTAGCTTGATAACTAAAAATCCTACTTTGAAGTATGGTGCAAAACATTAATTCCTAAAAAAATGAAAAATAATGTGCATATTAAGCTTAATTTGCAAAGATTTACATATGAAAATGTAAAGGACACTGATATTTAACTGAATTGGCTAAAAGATGTGTTGAATCATGAAAAGATAACCATCCTTTGCATCATTATAATGAATTGGACTCAAAGTTCATATAAATAACACTAATATTAACCAAACTAAAGTTATCCTAACTTCAAATGCCAAGAATTCTATGACTTAAAGCCATACTTACTAGAGTTTAAACTAAGATTTATAAATAAAAAGTATCTTTTCCATACTAAGCACATATATGAGAAAGAAAACACTCACATATCAAAAATATTCACAAAATATGTAAAGATCCTCTAGGCTTAACCAATAAAACAACAATACTTGCAAAGAAGGCCCTCCTTCTAGTGCCAATAATAACCACCTCTTGCTGATGCTTCCAATTTCTCCATAGAGTGTTCCTTAGTGTTGATAAACACTTCTCATTTTAGGATTACAAGAATCCAAGACATGAGTTGTATTTGTGATAAGTAGTGTGTTTTTGGTGGAATAGTCAGTAAAGTATGAGAGCTACCCACAAATTTTTTTTGATGTGGTGGTTGGGAGCCACTAGGGTTTAAGTCTTTGTAGTCTTGTAGGCTTCCTAGTCAATATTCCTAAATCTAATATAATATAAGTGAATATTTACAATGATATTTAAACTAAAGTGACCATTGATAAAAAAGAATTAAAAGTTAAGGTAGGGTAGAGAAGAAACATGATTTCAAGAATTAGTCTCAAACATAATGAAAAAGTTATATTCAATTTGAACATACATTTAACCAATCATTGATATAACATAGCATAAACCCAAGATTCACCAAAAATTAGGCAAGATTTAAAGGAAAATATAAATATCATGAGTAAAATTCAAGATTACTTAAATATTTTATTATGTTAATATGAATTTCATAAGAACATTCAAATGTAAAGAAAATAAAATGAAGTAATCTTAGAATCCTTCAACTAGTCTAGCACATCACAAACTAGAAACCTCATGAACATGAAATATATATCATCTATCTAAAAACCATTAAAATCAAAGACATCCACCTATAATTGAGATAAATCAGAAATAATATAACACAACACCAAACAATCTTTGTAGAATTCCAATTGTATTAATTTCTCTAGTATAAAATTTCTTAAAATCCCTCCCTTTACAAATGGTAACACTTTCCTATTTATATAAGACATAGGTAATGTACCAATCATATTTATTTCAAAATTTTACAATAGGTAAGGAAAACTATCTTTTTACAAATAAATCTATAGTAAATATGGTGGTTAGGTTCCTATTAGATCAAATGACTAATATATGCTAACAAACTAGCATATATAGTTTATAAAATAACAATCTTGACTTTACTCTTAGGTTAGTGGGCCACCTTGATCACTTAGGATAAAGGAAGTCTTTCAACCTAGTGTATTTTTCTTTGATTAACTTGAATTCCACTATAGGTTTCATTAAACTCTCTTCTTCTTGTTTAACCAATGTATCATATTCTTTGTCATTTTTGTTGGTGACCTCTTGTAATCACCTTACTTCTCCTATTTGGTTTCCTATGGAAAATATGACATTAAGTACCTTTGAATTATATTTATTGTATTATCCTTGGTTTTCATCCTTGATGCCTTAGATGAAGGCTTGGACCCCCTACTAGAATTCCATGTCATGCATTAGGCCAGTGGCAATAGGTTGAGAAGGGGTCACCAAAAAGGTCCTTAGTAACTTCTCAATTCTATTCACCAAGTCTTTATCTTCCTCTTTGAATTCATTAACCTCATTGTGCCATGAACTTAATTCCTATATTTGATCTAGTAGGATCCCTTGAATGGCATTCAATTGCCTTTCTTTAGTGATCTTGAAATCTAGGGGTTTCTTGGTGACATGTACTTTGATCAAATATGTCACCTAGTCTTTGCTTTCTCATCATTTCTATATAAATGTTTGTGCCTTATTGGCTTGAATTTCTAAGGTATGAATCCTGATTTTGATGGATTTTAATCATTCAAAGGCATCAAGGAGATATTTAGTTAACATCTTCATCAGGTCCTCTAGAATTGATAGTGAGACTTAGGCCTCCAAGTCTTTCTTATCTTTCTCCAAGTTTAAGATTATTTTCTTCATTCCCTTAATTCACACCATGGCCATTCTAATATACTTGAAATATATTCTTGATGAATGGGGTGCTTCCCTACTACCTGGCCTTGGATTAGAGTGAGTCCTTTAAATGGTTCCACTCTTTGAAGAGTGACTTCTTCAGTTCCAATAGTTACTTTCTTTGTATTAACCTTCTCTAGTGTAGTTGTATCAGGGTTAAATTATACCATGGGATCTAATTTTAAAATATTTGAAGCTTCTATTGTTTTGAGACCAATCCCTCTTAATTTCACTGATTCTTCTATTTTCATGTTTCTCTCTTTAGCAACCTCAATCATTCTCCTCTCTTCTTGCTCCTTCATGAGATCTAAGATCTAGGGTTGGACGTCATCATTGAATTCAAAATTGGTAGTGCTAGTAAAATCCCATGAATGCATCTAAGAGGGTATCTTTTATAACTTCCCATAGATGAACCACTCAGGGATGATAGGTCCATGTATGGGAAATTCATCACTAAACAAGTTCACCTCACTTATTGGGTGAATCTACTTGGGTTTCTTGGTAGATCTAGGCACCAAAGCCATATATATCTACCTCTTTATTTTGGTCACATGAACCAAATCTAAGGTAACTCCTTTGCCTATTATATCTCTTCAGCTACTTGTGGACTCTTAATTAATGCCACCTTAGTTATAGCTTCTCCTTCTTCATCCCCTTCCTTATCTGACCCATAGACATCTACAATTTATTTGAATACTTTTTCCACTATTTCATATGGTTCCAAGGTAATCATGTTAAGGTGTTATATAGGGGAAGGGGGTCTTTGAGGTAGAGCTAAGGTAAAGGCTCCCTCTCTTAGCCTATGTTCCATTTTTTGTTGACTAGGTCCTTCAATTTTGGGTACTTGTTGTTGAGGTGGTTGTTGTTGCTGAGGTGGACCTTGAGGAACTTGTGGTGGACCTGAAGGTGCACTTGAAGCAAAATGTAGGAAATGATATTTCAAGGGATTCATTTTCCATATTTCTCTTGATGTTTTTTCTTCTCTCTACAATCTATGTTCAAGCTTACATCCATACTGCTTGAACCTAGCTAGAAATTCCTCAAAGTTATCCACATTTGTGTATAAGTGGTCATATGGACCCAATTGATGTTTATAAGGTACCTTAGATAGTTTTTAGGATTATATATGGGAGAGCACATTTCACTTTGGATCCCATGTCTTGAGGTCATCTAGTTAGAAGTAGAATGCCTTTCTATTCCCTACTAAGATCTTTAGTTGCTTCCATCCATGTATCATTATCTTACCAATTAGATATGGGAAGAGATGTAGGATGCCTTTCTTCTTCTCTCTACATACATGGTATATACCATGAAAGAGTTGATGATCTATCTCCTACTTAGTTAGTTTGATTGGGACATGCACTAGTAGCCTATAAGGCTAAGTGAGATAACCTTCAATTCTAATGACTGTATAATCATGATAGAGCCATATTTCACCAATAGGTTCTACACACTACCTAATGAGGGGGAGGGAACCCTACGCATTGGAATTCTAATAATTATCCCAACTAGAGTGGGATATATGTAACCACAAATGAATTTTATGTGGTCTCTATACTTTAATATGTGCAATTTGGAGTAATGGTGAGAAATGGTAATATTTCTATGAGGGGAATAATTCCTAATGGTAGGGAAGTAGGTTGAGGCCATGAAGGCATCCAAAAAGTAAGACATCATTGTGAACAACTGGCTTGTCTTCCTTTTAATTCTATTGAACTATCTCCCTAGATGGATACTTAGAATTTCTCCAATAGGTGGAGTTTGCTTCTCTTCTATCATGAAATAGACATAGGATTCCCACCTAGGGTCAACATAAGATGTTATTTCCAATCCATAATCCCTATTAAACAAAGTCATGATGATTCTAATCCCTTCATTGAATTATAAAATTAGGATTTTAACATCATGGTTTCTCATTACATGAGTTCCTCTCTCTAGCCATGGTATTAATATATTATATAAGTCATTATTAGTGGGCCATTACTTGAATTTAAGGAAGTATATATGAGACTTGGGAATATTATAGTATTCTTCAAAAGCTACTAGAGCTATATAAGCAACCCTCTTTTATTTACCTTCTTTCACTATCCACTCTCCATTTACTCTATAATTAATGAACATAAGAGCTAAGATATCAATACAATAGATTACTTCAATTTTGGTAGCTATGAGATGAAGCCTAGACATCTAAATTGATACCAAATATTCATGTCTCCTCTGAACTGTAGCAATTCATTGCTCATTTGGGGATAAGGGTTGTAAGAGGTCAATTGTAAAGAAGATTTTATACCAATGTTTCATACCATTATTTAAGGCTCCCACATATAATTATGTATCCTTGTAATTTCTCCCTTTAGTATCTATAGACAAATAAACCTTGGCTTCATATCTTTGTTGTTGTCTAGTAGCAAACATATTCCTCTAATTGCTTAATTTCCCTTAGACTACATGATCTTGTTGAGTGATTTTAGCTCTTCTCAAGGTGATTTTTAGTTATTTTAAATGCAATTATGATCCAATAGGGAAATAATTATGGATTTATGTTGCAAAAATAGGTTTTTTTAATATTTAATGGTTGAGGTGGTAAATTCATGAATTTGCTCATGTTACTCTCATGAAAGTTCTTTCAAAAACTAGCTATTAGTCTTTGAAAGTTTCCTTCATTTTTCACCATTGGATTGGATCTACAAGTGAGAATAGTTTATTAATATCAATCTATAAAGTCTTTTATTATTTTTCACCTTCATTATTATTTATCCTCATTTAAAAGTCTTTAGCTATTTTGCACTATTAGATCAATTCCTATGATGAAGTGTAGATTATTGATTCTGCAAAGATGCGCACTAGTTAATGAGATTTAAGCTTAATAAAAACTTAGGTTAAAAGTATTATACTAATTTTTCATGTTAAAAAAGTAAAAGTTCCTTTAAAATGGCCAATAAAAACATCCCTTTGCTAGGATAAAAGTTTAAACTATCTTAAGTTTGACATCCTTACAAATGTCAAATGATGAGCATGAGTCTGTCAAATTTAAGATCATGTAATATACTTAGAGGGCTTAAGCTTAAGCCTTGTGATCATGTTGAGTTTAAAAAAATATATTATTTAAGCTAAAATCATTCTCCTTGGGTCATATGTTTAAGTCTTCAAGCAATATGATCCCTTAAGTCCTTTTTGATTGTCTAATTAAACTTTGATTAGGTTTAAAGCCTTCAACCATTTTCCACCATTAGATCAAATCCTATAATGAAGCATGGACCATTAGATATATGAAGATGCACATGACTTAATGATCTATGAGCTCTAATATGACTTACGTTAAAATTATGTTTCTTAAGTTCATTTATGTTAAAAAAACACATGGGATTCTTTTAAGGGTTGAAAAATACATCCCTTTACTAGGCCTCAAGGTTATACTACGATGAAAAGTCTTCAGTAATGTTTTCACTATCATATTGGATATATGAGCAAGCATGGTCCATTGATTATGATCCATGCACATATCAATGATTGGTCCCTACAAATAGCAAATATTAGGATTTGACATATAATAAGGAACCTTAAAAGATTTCACACGGTTACCCTTAAACATTTTTTAAAGGGATAATTTATTGATAAAGTGTCTTAACCAATTATTTTAAAGGGTAGGTTTCAAATAAAAGCTAAAGGGTTGATTTTTTTAGACAAAATTTTTGCAATAAATAGTACCTAAAACAATTTCTCTAAAGGGCACTTTCGACCAAAGTGGACCGAAACAACTTTTTTGAAGGGACACTTGAAAGGGTTGCTTTAAGAAAGTACCTAAAAGATAGGATTTCAAATGGTATTTTGGGGTTTATGTGGGCCCATTTTATTGAATTTAATTTTCACCATTTGATTAGATCTGTGAGATAATGAGATCCATTATATCTACAAAGATACATGGAGTTTAAACAAGTAATAAGTCATTAGGATTTGAGAGGCAAGTAAGTGATAAAGAAGACACCAAAGTAAAAGGGGTTATGAAACCTAAAAAAGTAATGTGTCAACCAAATAAAACTTGACTAAGTAATGAACCAATGAAAACTTGATTAAATATAGATACTTATAAACTTTTCATCAGTTGAGTTATTTGGGAAACCCAAACAAGTCTTCCCTCAAACTTTTGAATTCAAGAGTTAGGGTTTTCTTCATAAAATACCTAGCCTTCTTTATTAGACCTAAAATTCCATATTTAAAGATAAAACATTATAAAATTTAGTCCAAAAACATAATCATTTTCATTAATCATGTATAAAAGATATACATTTCAAGTGGATGATCTTCAGAATCTAAAATAGATAACCTCTTCAAGCAAAATTTCAAGGTTCAAGTATTTTTAAACATTCATAAGGGTCCCCCATTTTCCAAATCAAGAATGTGGGGGGTATGTTGATCCAAATTAACCTAAAGGGGATGATTTCATTAGAAATATTATTTGATGTATCATACCCAACCTTCTAGGCTAAAAGGCCTAAGTTTAAATACTAAAAGTTTTGGATTTTTAATCTCAGCCTTGTAGAAAACCCTTAGAGAGTTAACATGGGTCCAGATTGGATAAACCAATAATTAGAATAAGTATGAATATTATTTCTAAGGTACAAATATGTAATTGCCTGGGTCCATGGATACATAAAGGTATTATACTCGAGAGTATCTACTCACATCATCCCCTTAAAGCTTGACCAAAAACCCTTTAGATAAAGGCAAAGGCTGATTAATCCAATATTGGAGCCCTTGATTCACAAGGAAATTCAAAAATTACTCTCTATAAGGATAATTTTCCTGATCTTCCACTCCACTTCAGTGGCTAACCTAGTCCTAGTGTAGAATAAAAATGGTGAAATCAACCTTTGTGTGGACTTATATAGTTTAAATTAGGAATCACATAAATATAATTACCCATTAACCTCACTAGATGAGGTGATACAAATGGTGAGTGGGTCCTAGATGATGTCCTTATTAGATGACTTCTCTAGATATAACCATGTCCTAGTCAACACATGAGACATAATGAAGATTGCTTTCACCACCAAGTGGGGCACATTTGCTTACAAATAAATTCCTTTTGGGATAATAAATTTCAATGAAACCTTCAAATGGAAATAGACTTTGCCTTTGAGGACCTAATAGGTAAGTGCATAATAATATATATGGATGACCTAACCATGCTCTCTAAATACACATCATATCATGTGCACCACTTGGAGAGAGTATTTTAAATATGTAAAAGGTATGACATCTCCTTAAACCCTAAACAGAGCATGTTCAATGTCATTGAAGGTAAGCTTCTCAGTCACATTCTCACAAAGGGAGGTATTGATATCGACCCCAAAAGGGTAGATTTAATTTCTAAACTAACTTTACCCAACAATTATAAAGAACTAAAATATTTATTTGTTAAAATAAACATTGTGTGCAAGTGTATTTCTATATTTTATAAAATATTAAATCTCTTGAATGTAATGTTGAAACAAGATTCAAAAGTGGAATGACAAGAAAAATCAAGGAAAGTTTTCCAAGATATCAAATATGCTATCATTCAATCCCTAGTCCTTATGCACTTATATGTTTACCCTTTAATTTCATAGGACACCATTATTTCCTACCTCACCCATATATTATAAGGAGAAGAATACCTAGTGGATTTTATGAGAACTAATCTTAAGGATGCCTAAATCTAATATTCTACCCTAGATAAGCATGCATATGCCCTAGTCAAGGTAGTGAATAAATTTAAGCATTACATCCTTCATAACAAAGTGCATTCAATTGTCTTGGACCTTGATATAAATTAAATGCTAGGGAATAATGAACTAGGTGAGATGAGAGGTCAATGGATGATTAAATTGAAAGAGTATGACTTGGAAATCAAGCTAGTCAAGATGGTTAGGGGACAAGATCTCACCCAAATAATCATAGAGATAGGCCCAAGAATCATGATACACTGGGTGGACCAATAAAGGGTCAAATACTCAAATTGGTATACCCTAATTATGCACTTTTTACTTTATGGAAATGCACCCCTAGGATTCAATAATATGTAGTGAATAGCCCTCTAGTTGAAAGTTGCACATTATATGCTGAAGAAAGGATTTCTCTTCAAAAGAAACCATGAAATAATATACCTTAAATGTGTATCAAGAAAAGAGGTCAAGGGAATAATGGTAGTTTTTCATGAAAAACTAGGAGCCAACCATCCTATGGCAAATTCCATGGCTCACAAAGTTCTCCAAATAGGTTACTATTGGCCCATTTTATTTAGATATGTTGACATTCATGTTCATTTATTTCACCAATGCTAAACATTTTATAAAAGGGGGATGCACACCATGATGCTTCTACAACCGATGGAAGAATTTGTACAATGTACACAATGGGGACTAGATTTCATGGGGGTGATTAAACCTAATTCATAAATCAGTCATAAATTCATCCTCACAGGTAAAAACTACTACACTAAATGGTCTGATACAGTTGTGGCCACATAAATAAATACTACCAAAGTCATCAAGTTCTTGAAGACTACCATATTCACCCATTTTGGGATCCCTATTTATTTAGTATATGATAATGTCCCTACCTTTTCATCCATGAAATTTATAGTGTAGGCCTATGATAATGGGTTAACATTGAATTTATCCTCCAATCACTACCCATAAGGAAAACAATTGGTAGAATCAACCAATAAAAACTTGATCGATGCCATCAAGAAAATAACTTGAGAGAAGCCATAAAAATGGCACTCATTGTTAAAATTAATCTTATGAGAATACTACACCAAGTATAAATAAAAACTTAAATGCACTCCTTTCCTTCTCATCTATGGATTAGATCTGATCACGTTGATCACTCTTAAAATTCCTACTTATAATTTCAATAAATAATTCATGGACCTAGGTGACAAAGTGAATTTAAGACTCCTGGACTTGATTCAATTAGAAGAAGCCCATGATGAATCTTTTTTGAGATTTAACAAGTATCAAGACACAATCAAGAGGTGGCTTGATAAGAGGGAAAATGTCAAGAACTTTAAAATATTAGACATGGTCTTAATTTAGGATAAGGCCCATGAGAATAAATTCCAACATTCAAAATTTGATCCCCTCTAGATCAACCTATACTAGATAGATAAATTACTATGCCAGAACACCTTTTGTCTCAAGGATCTCAAGGGAAAATACTTACCACTTCTATTAAATAGATAGTTCTTGAAGCACTATTTCTAGGTTATCCCCTCCATAGTGATTTTTGACTAATCTAAATAGGAGGTAATAATGTGTGTGTGTGTGTGTGTGTGTGTGTGTGTGTGTGTGTGTGTGTGTGTGTGTAAAGTACATTTAATTTAGTTGTGTGTTTGTTTCTATTTTGGTATTTTATTTATGCCACATTTTAACCCTTCAAACCCTTATTTTTTTATGAATTATCCCTCTAACACTCAACCTTTGTTATTAACTACTTTAGGTGATGGATGAAGCATAGAAGGATTGCTGAGAAATGAGAAAGACCAAGTTGAAATCTTTGATCCAAATTCTAGGATTATAAAATGGAACTCTTAACATCCCATATTTGAGAGGCCAATGATTCTATAATAATTATATTTTATAGCAACCTAAATCCAAGATGGACACCAAGATACACTTAAAATAATTGCTCTAAAATATATTGGATTTTTCAAGTTAATTAAGTACTAGAGGACTATCTAGAACTTCCCCTCTTATCCTTTCACCCTTGGATAGGTCCTAAAACATCAATGGATAATACTAATAAGTATTTATCTCTTCTTGAGAAATGTGGAAAAGATTAAAAAATCATGTAGAACCTAAATTATGAGTCTACCTTGAAAGGGATATATAAGCAATCTCCACTATAGGCTTTCTAGCCTGACTAGCAGTGGAGCAAGGCCATGAATGGGACTGTAGGCATATCTATCAGGGTTATAGATTCTTGTTTGATATTAGAGTAATACCCTTGTCATTCCCCCCAAGCCATCAAGCCAAAAAATCCTTGGAGGAAGTACTATAACCAATCCAACCTTGATTACTCAAAGATAATCTAAGAATGAATCGAAGTTAAAATCACTTCTCACACACATTGGTGGTCGTCTATGGGTGGAAGATCAGTATGTATCTTGATATTGTGAGACTTTAGTGCCTCATATTTTCTATGGACAATAAAATTCCCTCCATACAATATTTTTTTAAGCAAAGAAAGAATAAGAAACTGGTCGGGTTCAAATTGCTTCTTATCACTTTCCCATAAATGGGGGGCCCCTCTAAAATTTTCATGAACTAGAGCTTTGGAATTTTTCCTTTTTTTCTTGTTAGTGACACCTTCTCAAGGTTTTAAAATATACACCACATTTATTTTATTTAGGTATTAATAGACCTCTTTTAGCTTCTCTAAAACAACTAAGTAGTTTTTGTTCTCTTTTAGTAAATCATGGTGCTAATGTTGCAGATTGATTTTTGTTTGGGCTTCTTAGAGTATAGTTATTTTCTCTAAGAAAAAAATTGTTATCCTTTTGTTTCAAATCAAGTCTTCCATGTTTGATTGGTAAGTTTTAATGAATCATTTTATTTTTATCTTTATTACTCTGTTGTTTTCTGAATCTCATAGATTCTAATGGAATAGGAATTTATCACATCATTTGGAGATAGAGTGGTCAGTCCCCCAGACCTATTAGAGATGTTAAATCCTAGGAGAGCTTAACCAAATGGGAAGGTGACACATCATTTGGAGTAATAATGGCTAGTCCATGAGACCTATCAAAGATGTCAGAGCCGAAGAGAGCATGGCTAAATGGGAAGGGTCCACATTACTTAGAGTAAAAAAGGTCAGTACCTTGGACCTATTAGATATGTCAGAGCTAGGGAGACCTTGGCTAAATGGGAAGCTTCCACATACCTTAGAGTTAGAAAATATAGTCCCCTATACCTATTAAAGATGTTAGATCTTAGGAGAGCCTAACTAATGGGAAGTTTCCACATCATTTTGAGTCAAAGTAGCTAGTCCCCTAGATCTATCATAGCTATTAGAGCCTAAGAAAGACCATATAAATGAGAAGTTGACACATCATCTAGTGTGAAGATGGAATATTTTCCACTTGTGACCTAGGATGCTCAAAATGAAGTATGGATGAGACTCAAGGGCTAACTAAGATGTTACACATGTGCCTGTGTGACATGTCACCTAGCCTTGGGGAATGACATGGAGTATAGAACCATGCTAGGTGTTGACCATTAATGTGAGGACCAATAAACAAATGACACATGTTAAAAAATAAGAGTTACTTAAGGGAAATCCAAGAGATGCAAGTGCATGTCTACCATACATTGGGCATTAACATAATGGGAAGTTAGAATTGATTGGATAGTTTTGAAAACATCCCATCAAATTTCTATATCTAGTGGGTGATAGAGGATCATATGATTTGAATTCAATTCTATATTTAGGAATAAAGGGAGAAAATATATCCACCAACTCAATTTTAAATTCAAAACAAGTGAGTCAACAAATGCCATTAATGTAGGGAGATGTATGCATATGATTATAAATCCCAATGGATGACCATTAATCATTACCATTACTACCTTAGAAGAAATATCAGACTCATCACTTTTAAAGTTACACATAACCCTTATATCTCATATCTCTGATGCCTAAACTTCATAATTTCCCCTATGTCATACTCTAATGGCTACTACATCCTCAAACCTGAAGGTTAAACCCAAGTATCGAGGCACCACTTTCTTAGGTGATTTAACCAAGTAAAAATACTATAATAACATATTTAAAGTAATTTAGTAGGTTCTCAAGGATTATATTGTTGTTGATGACCAACTCACTGAGTATAAGGATTACCTTTGGTCCTATAAATGGTGTAGACTCCATATATCTATGGCCAAACTAGAGGCATTTACCTATGATAACCCATCAAGCGAAATACTCTATAAGGGTATCCATGTATAGGACATTGTCAATGATTGGGTGTGTTCACCAACCTCTTAGCACCATATTGTTGATTTATCTGGGAATGCATTCAAGGTGTAATACTCCCTCTTATACTTCTCTTTCTCATATGATGTAGTGTTAGTGTCAGTATAGATAAACACCTAATAGATCTATGATGCCATCCATGACCAAGATGGGAAACTTGACTCCAAGTGGGTTAAAAATGAAAATATCAATGCCTACATAGTCTACACCTTCTGAGAGGAGCTCTGATTGGACATGATCCTAATGAATTAGTTGTTTAAAGACTCAAACTACCATAATGTCAAAAATTAATGAGTGCCCCTTCTACACATAATCTTGACTCATTACGACATCCCAGACATTGGAGGCTTGATCAAATTCAATTTGGTCTATACTATCATAGATGCCTAAAATAAGGGTTAATTTTATATGGTAACTACCTACTTGACATAATATATAAGACACTCTCATTCAAGACTTTAGCCTTTCTTGTAGGGGTTCCTAATGGCCCAAATATCCACATGGTCTTTTACAAGATGTATGGCCCCCAGTTTCACCAACATGCTCATGATGTCTATGGTCACTTATACTTGGTATACCAGGCTGTCAATGAAGCTCTAATGCCTTAGATCTTAAAGATAATATAGGAATATATCATATCTATTGGGGACTACTAGCTATATAAATATGACACACTGATTTAAGTCATAGGCTTCCTCTAAGACCCCCTACACCTTTTATATTATGTGTCTAACCACTTAGAAAAATAGGAGAACCTATCAACTAGTGAATGACATCTTCATCTTCTATGTATAACATCATTATAAGGCATGCACATAGCTCCTAATCACTATACAAGGCCACATCTATAGAAACTTCCCTTTAATACAAAATATGGAATCCATGTGAGACTCCCTTGCCTTCACAAAATGCAATACTCAGTAGTGGGACCTTAAGGTGGTGACTTGGGCCCATTTGGTGCAATACTCAACTTGACTCAATATCAACTATGACTATCAATCTAAAGATAATGATGAGCTTTATTTAAATGTCATCAATGACTAGGAGGGTCTATCCTAGATATTAATAAATAAGAATAAGAAAGGTAAGAAGGATCAATCAACCCCCATCAACAACTCCTCTAGGTCTTGATCAATCCATGGAAGACCTGAATCTAATAGCTTTGGCCATCTCTTGAATAATATTATAGTGTATCCAACCATCTTCTCCTCTTTGATCTATATCCCCTACTCCCACTCCACTTTTGCCAATGGCCCCATCTCCTCAAGATCTACCTCCACCTCCTCTAGTTATTCCTTGATCTCTACCTTCACCTACTCTAAAAAAAATAATAACCATGCCACAACAAATTCAATCTCTGACTACATAATGTCAGACAACCCAATCATAACCTACTCAACCATCAATGTTATAACCCACTCAACCATTAACACTATATCCCACTCAACCATTAGCATTATAGCCTCTAATATTTGATATGGAAAGTAGCTCAATAAAGAGTCTTGAATGAGGCATCTAGTAGGCACCCATCTAGGTTCCCCTACTCACTCCTCTATCTCCTCCCATTTTCCTTCCACTCCTTACTCTTGTCACATTCAAACTCCATATTATGACACTTTTTAGTTCACCTCCATATCCCAATATATTTCCCATTAATTTCCCTCCATATTTTGTCCAATTACCATTGGAATTGGTCCTTATGATAATCTTCACTTCCTCATTCCATTACACTCTACCCATGTCATAACTTGGAGTCCTCTTAGTGTCTTCCTTGGGTATGACCTCAATAATAGGCATAAGTACAATGTTTATAAGCCTATTTCCTCTAGAAGGGACCATATTGATCCCCACTCCATTTATCTTAATATTCCTCTATATGGTTTAAGTTACTCTTCCATCATCCCTTACATTTCCTTATATCATGGTCAAACCATCTATTGTAGTATGCAAAGCTAGCCCAAGAAAGAAACCAAAGAAGAAATAGAAGGTGATGTGTACTCTAACTCTAGCTTGAATGTCTTTAGTTCTATTAAAAGCTCCTATATATGTATAAAAAACACATCTATCCCTAGTAATAGTATCTTGATGATTGGATCCCTATCCCCCTCTCTCCCTTACTCAAAACCCCATGGGTTTCTCCTTCAACCAACCTATCTCATCCTTATTATTCTCTAACCCATTCCTAGGGGTAATCCCACCTTAGGTGAACCTCACATAAGAACAATGGTGTGTTCAAATGTTCCCATGGACCTCCCATTTTGTTCTCCCTCCTTTCACCCCCATACCCCCTCAGCCTCCACTCCTTTCTCAATCTTGTCTTCTACCCTTTACCACTCTTTAAGCCACACCTCCTTTACACCCATCAACCTGAGGGATTGTTTTGGGGTAACATGTGCCATAGATGGACATCTAAGGTGACGCAAATGTACAATGGAATTTTGATATATCCTTTGAGAGCATAAAGAGGATGATTACTCATAGATTCATCTAAGAGAGGAACCTAGTGATATGGCAAACCCATTAACATCTATTTTCCCTTACCAAGGTTAGGATTTCTAATATAAAAAAGAAGATGGTTGATGACATATGATCCATCCTCTAAGCTACCCATGATATGTTTGAAAAAATCCTTGAGGACATGTAAATCCAATTTTAGACTGTAGAGACCCAAGTGAAAAGTGCATTCCCATTTAGACTAATCAAGTAGGTCAAGGAAACCCTCCTAATAATTTTATTAATCCTTAGGAAAGTAGTGGGGAATTAGGATAATAATGATTTAATTATATTGTGGATGTATACCTACTTTTGGGGGATCAAAAAAATCCACAAGAAGTATAGAATCTATAGGTAGTTGTCAATAAAGGAATGTTCTTGGAGCTCAAACTAATGCCAACCTCAGATTTGGGGTTGTACCAAACTAATGCCAAAAAAATGAGAGTGGTGATGGAGGAATGGATAGCCTTGGCATGAACTAAAATAAGATCCTTGGAAGAGGGTAAGAAGAATATA
This sequence comes from Torreya grandis, assembly GCA_037957365.1. Classification (NCBI taxonomy): domain Eukaryota; kingdom Viridiplantae; phylum Streptophyta; class Pinopsida; order Cupressales; family Taxaceae; genus Torreya; species Torreya grandis. The sequence continues at coordinate 211,604 of JARHVA010006030.1, forward strand.
TTGACCTACTTCAAAGAGGTCAATATATCTATGTTATTCCACCCAGATGGTACTTTACTTGACCAAGGGGAATTTGGAGTCCACCTAGGTTAGTTTGACTAGGTTATGCAAGATAAAGTGGCCAAGGTAAACAAAAAAAGAGCTCAGGTAGTGTTGGACCTATCAACTCAATCTACTATGAGTATCAACCAAGTCTCTAGAGTCTAGGCCTTAATGAAATCAACTTTCTATATCTTTTGGATACTAGTAACTCAAGTAGAGGTGATCTTCAAGGAGCCTCTAATGAACTTGGATAAGTTAGACAAGGATTTTGATCTCATGGTAGCCACATTAGAATTTGAGAGTGCCCAGTCAAAATAGTTGAGATTAAAGCCCTCTTATCTTCCTCCATATGTTTACTAGTGGTCACTTGTAGATCTATTGAAGTTCTATTGGGATTTTTTGGTTCAAATTTTAAAATATGGTTTTAACTATAATGAGTGGTCATCATGGCCTAGGATGGGCTCCTCATGATTTTTGGAGGTAATCCCCAATCCTTATCTATTTATAGGAAAGTCATATTGTATTTTATGGTTTACCAAAAATTGATTGAGAGTGTTTTTAGATTATTTCTAGGATTTCACCTACATTTCCTTCATCACTCTAGACTATAATAGTGGCCTAGATAAATTATTATAGCAACTTTTCACTCTTTTAATGAATATAATCTCTATTTTTTTCAAAAGGGTCTATTTTGTGTTCAATTATATTTCATCTTCATGTTTAAATGATCAAAAATGCTAGGTTAATTGAATTAATATTTTTTCAATTTATGTATGTCTTGATTATGATGCACTTAGTTATTATAATCTCAATGTGATTTATTTTGTTTCTCGTTTGGTAGTGTTGATAATTTATATGCCCAACTGTAAATTCTCATATGAAATCTATGTGTTTTTGAAAAAAAACCCCTGGTATTAATATTTAGGATGAATTTGCATTAAATACATACTATCAATTCCCTCAAACTCTCCCCACTATACATTCTTGGAGGTATAGATTTAGTGAAACTCAGTATGTAGTGGTATAATTGTGGCATAGTCACTTGGTTCAATGACCATTGCATTGATCTCATTTTAGACCTGGAGGCTTCCCTTCTCTGCCTTAATCTTCCCTCTCTTTTTGTATTTTTTAGTGGTTCTAAAATGTCCCTTTCCCCTTGTGTTTATAAATAACAATATTTACACTCAAAGTATTCATAACTATATTTAACCTATGTAAAGTATAAAATATTGAACTTCTAATGTTAATAATGCATCTCTTGGAGACTATTCTTGTAGACTCCATTTTTGAAGTCCAATACCCACAACCATTCCCTAGGTTGATCCAAAATCAGTGTTATAATAAAGGATGAAAGTTAGTAGTTGTTCCCACCTTCCCCTTTCCAAGACATTCCTAGTCTTATGGACATATCCTAGTAAGGAGTAGATAGGAGTAAATAATAGTGTTAAATTATGAAAGCATGATAAATATATAATGCAATTATATAATATTTTAAAGTTGAAACAAAAATAAAAAATAATACCTAGCTTATTTAATGATTTATAGGTAAATATAATACATGTATGTGTAGGATAATATAGTATGATGTTCTTCCTTAATCCGCCATAGTCTAGAAATAGATCTCGATAGCCTAGCCACTATCATTAGAAGCTAGACACTAGAGTTAATACTTGTCCTAATTTTTATGATTTTATTTTTAATTAAGTGCATTTAATTTTCAATAAAAAAACCTATGCCTATTAGGGTTTATTATCACCTTGCATATTCTCTCTTAAAATTGCATGTATGGGTTTTGGATATCAATAAATAGCTCAAAATCCTAGGTCCTCCAATTAGGGTATGCCACACTATAAAATGGGGGTTATTGGTATCAAGTAAAGTTGAGATGACATCAAAGATACCTTTATCAATTAACACTACCTAAATATCCATATACTCTAAAAAGGACTTGAGACTAATGCATTTCTACCCCTTATATGGGTTGTGTGTGAATAATTGTGTAATATGATATACATGAGTGCATGTAGTGATATAGCTTGTAACTTGACAAATAATGCTCATGGGTTGATCCTTAAATGGTTTAGACCTATAATAGAACTACTCCTATGACTGATTTGGAAAGGGAGGAATATGGAGGTTTTGTAAGTTTGATAGGTGCTTTTTCTTAGCACTAGAGAAATATGTGCTTGATTTATACTTGATGATAATGAATGGCCTTTGAATTGTATTTATTCAACAATTTTTGATATTATCTCATGGGAGATTTAATTAATAAAAATAGGCTAAACCATACATGTCAAAATAATTTCAAATTTGACCATTTATAAGGATCATATACTAGTGTTAGACCTGAAACACTAGAGTTGACACTAGTGTCCTAGTCTAGGCATAGTGTTTGGGAGGATATATTTTTTGTAAATATCTGTAACTACTATAGTAGGATATAAACTAGTTTTTCCATATTATGGTCTACAAGTGATCTGGGTAATTATAATATTAGGTTTAGACTATAGGATAAGTTTTACACACATTGAAGTGAAAGTTGTGAGCCTTTTGATAGCATGAATTTTTTGAACTAAAGGTTTGATCTATGACTGATATTTGTGAAGTGCACAAGACTAGTTTATAATATGATATCATATTTTAGTATCTAAACACATAATAAATTCAATCATTCATAAAATAAGCAAAGATAATATACATAATTAATGTATGTCATCATCACATATATAAAAATATAATTCAAAATAAATAATAATATAAGTAATTTAAGTTATAAAAATTACTATATAATAAATGTAAATTATCTCAATATGATCATAGTAAATAATCAAATAAATAAAAAACATGTGTAAAGTAGAAAGTTTCCCTAATTGAAAGAAAAACCCTAGTTTTGGAATGTATCTCTTGGGTGTAGGAATGTCCTATATCTATTTGTCCATATAATAGATGACTTGTAAATATTACATCTCACTCATGTATACCATGAAATGTATGTGGATAGAAAATTATACACATAACCATATGTGATAAAACATAAATAAATCACGTAAATATATAATATATGGCATGCAGAGGTACTTTTTATTATTTTTTAATATTTTAATATTTTCTTTTGAAATTTGAATTAATAGTCATTTCTATATTCAATTAAGGCCAAATAGAAAGATTGAAAAAATATAAGACTAAAATGGATCCAAACTATATATGTAATTTATCAAGGCATAGAAATAAGTAAAGTATAATTATAGATTGAATGAAATGAATACAAGCAATATTCCCCCATTGTATATGTGAATCACAATATCATAGCTCAAGAGAATATGTGTGAGGTAGAGGGGGATGAAGAGGAACCAATGTATATGCTAACATTATAAGTATTCATTAATGTATGTGATCATAGAATCTTAACATAGGCCATAAAAAGTATATATATTGAATATTTATGAGGGATAAAGTAGTATGTCATAAAAAATGTGCACTGGGATGAAGTTATTGTGAAGGATGAATTATTATAGAATATATGTCATGGATGTTTACTTCAAGATATATAATAAAAATAAAACAACTAAGAAAAAACAAATCCAATGTCTATAATAATGATCAATGAAAAATCATACACACACATGTGCATGAAGTTATAATGATATAAGGGTTGAGAAATCAAGTAAACATTGAGAATATATGTACAATAGATTATGTTCTTACTATTCAAAAATCCCATCAGTATGATGTTTATATGTACTCTATATATCATATGTATTGAAATTTACATCTTCATCCTATAATTTAGACATGGAGTTCTAATTATCTATTTTATTTATAGTAGGATATGTAAAACTAATGACACCATACTATGGAAATGCTCTATTGGATCTTTATTTCTATTCAATATGTTTTTTATTATTATTAATATGCATCTATTTTGTGATTACATTAGATGTTTTTTATTAAGTATTAGTTGAAGAAATGTTTTAATCTTTACCTTATTGATTTTAAAAGTTTCCCTTTGTTGAAATTGTAACATTTGCAACAATTATTCTTACCAAGTGTTTCTTCCATTTCCCTTAGCCATTACCTTCCTAGTATAGAATTATATTGGTGCAAATTAAGATTGGTGTTGAATAAAACATTACATGATTTAGGACCAAGATTTATAGGTAAATTAATGTATCAAATGATATAGCCTTATTTAGGTTTTTACTTTTATATACAAGATATTTAAGAAGTGTCATGAAAAACACATTAAATCCAATAAAAAAATATAACCTCATCATCGATGCATTGCTTACCATATATGAGGGTCAATAATCAAAGGCTCTATAAATGAGGATGGATTTTTAGTTTACCCCTTAGAAAATTCAATTTTAATAGTAGTTTTCTTAGGTACACATTACTTTTGATCTTCCTTATTAGGCACATCTTTGTTAGGCAAACTTTTTTTTTATTAAAATTTATCTTTTTTGTAAATTTTTCATTTTGCAAATTTTTTATGTGTAACTTTTCATTTTCCTAATGGAACATTTATTTTTGTGAATTTTTATTGTAACTTTTATTTTGATAACTAATATTTTGATAATTTTTCTTTTGAGAACTATTTTTTTGATAGCTAATCTTAGAAAATGGAGCCACAATTTAAGTAGGTTTTTCAAATGTATAAAGTGTGCATGAATTTAGTGATGCTTTAATATATGTATCTAATGTAGAGTCACCTCTATAAATAAAATAATGTATTCTAATTTTTAAATCCTGAAACTTATTCATATGAAATTCATGAATTATGTGATAAAACCAATAGTATTTGGATCTCTTTATAAGACGTATAATAAAAAAAGTGATCCAGTTATTTTGAATCATGTTCCTTGGAATTCACTTTTATTGTTGTTACTCTTATAAAAATGTATTGATTTAGTAGTTTTAGTTTATTTTCTCTTCTTAACCCATACATGAGACAAAATATTTTGAGATAAATATGTTTTAGATTGAGATCTAGATATGCAATTAACATTAACATGTTCAATATTTATGACATATTCAATATTATCTTCAAGTGATGTGAATTTAACCAAAAAATTAAATTATTTCCTTTTGTAAAACTTCTATGTATTGCATAATAATTATTATCTCATCAAGGATGTTGTATTATATATATTTGTGCTCATATGTTAGGACTATGTAGCTATATAATTACAAACCCTAGGTGTTTGAAATTGTATGTTAATCCAAACATATTTAGGAGAATGCACCCTAGCTCTTGGGTTTTTGATAGCATGGGAATTATAAGAGGGATGGAATCTTTCAAAACCTTGAGGAGGAATGAAGTAACTGATCCATGGAAGCATTTTAAATTAGAAACTTAAATAATCTGTGTTACTATGCAGAGCTAAATATTATTCATTATTAATTTAAGCCTTAGTTATATTGCATATAAATTTGATCAATTAAATTAGATGATTTTAAAATATACTACATATGTTAGGAATGTAATATGTATTTATGATTATCAAAGATATGATTATAAAACATAAACTATGTATATTCATTATATCCATTACATAATGCCCAAAATAAAGAGCTCACCACCCCAAGAAAATTGTGAAGAATTTTATGAAACTAAAAAATGGTTCTAATAAATTTAAATAGATAAACAAAATTAAAAAAATTAATTTGAAAATATATGTTTCCTTCACCTTCTAGGCCAACTTTATTAAAATTAGTAAAACCCTAAATATATAAAATGTGTATATAATTTTAGAAAACAAAAAAGATTTTTGGTACAATGAATACAATTAATTAAAAAAATGAGCATTTTGAAAATAAAGTTTTTTTAAAATTAGATATGATCTAAAAAATTC